>JZLH01S0388987.1:1080-16999 GCA_001188425.1 Eucidaris tribuloides | reverse complement strand
CTTGATTTATGAGAAAATATGCATTCCTAATATTTCAGATTTTTGGGAAAAAATGTCAAAAAACAAGGTTTTTGACCAAAAATCACAATGAAAGTCATCCTAAAAGGTGTTGAGTGTGGTATCAAATTGTAGAAAATTTAATTTGCTTTAAAATGACACCACATTTGTAGGGATTGGACCTTTTAAACAAATTTTATCTTAAAAACTTGAACATTTATCAAAATGGCGGCCATTTTGGACGCCATCTTGGATTTGGAGGTGTTTGCAACAAATTTTTTGAGGTAGACCTCTTGAATATTGTTTGTTATGCTATAAGCTTGAAAATAAACATGGTCTACTTAGTTTGTACAGGGGGTGAAACGAACTCAAAAACTAAGCCACTTTTTGGAGTTCGGCCCTCCGGTTATAGGTGTTTTAAATAAATTGAAACATTTTCCTTCCAATATTTTATTGATGATTTATAATGCACTGTTTATATCACACTTGAATTATTGTAATACTGCTTGGGCCAATTCGAATGATTATTGTATGAAAAGATTATATATATTACAAAAGAAAGCCATAAGGATTGTTTCTGGATCACCGTATCTTGCTCACACAAAACCACTCTTTCAACGTTTCAAGTCTTTTAATATATTTGAGTTGAATAATTTTAACATCGCCGTGTTTATGTTTTTATGTCACAAAGGTTTGATTCCGCTAGTCTTTCAAATAAGTTTTATCTGAATGCTGAAATACACGGTTACAGTACCAGACAATCTTCCCATTTTCATATGCCAATAATTCGAACAACTGTGTCTAAAAATACAATTTTTTATAAAGGACCTTTGGTCTGGAATGCCTTACCCTCTCATATTAAAATGAGTCCAAATTTAAATACATTTAAAAGGAGATACAAGCAACTATATTTGAATTAAGCACTGTAATTTTGATAAAATCTATATTTTAGCAGATTTTTCATATTTATTACGTAAATGTTATTGTTATTTATTTTTGCATGTACATGTAACAAACGACAGTTCATAGGCCGGGGATCAGCGCCAAATAAGACATAACTGTTCTTTCTTGCTGATTCCTAATTCTCATATATTTTGTATGTATAATTTTGTATGTGTAATTTTTATTGTTGTCTATTATTGTGGTAATGTTTTATGTTTGTTCTGAGTGTCTTTTTATATGATGAATGAAATAAATGAATTGAATGGTGTGATATTGTAAAAAGTGTAGTATTACAAATACAATTGGGTACCAGATGAAAATAATGGTAGGCATAATTTCACTATAGAAAACGTTTTTAATCTTAATATAAAATATTTTAATTAACAAGTACTCCCGCAATGGCAAAACTGATTTAATGGTTACAATACAATTTTGGCAGCATAAAGTAAATCCAGCACAAGCGGCATATATGTGGAATAGACGTAGCCCAAAGAGACCCAAGGATAGCCTGTGTGTCAGTTGAAAATCACAGTCGTCACTTTGCAATCCTTTCCATTTGAAATACACCTCTGAGGCGAAGGACAGACTAATGGGAATTGATTGAACAATATTTTCAATGAAAAATACACATCAAAAATATATTTTCGCACAAATTTATGTTAAGAATGTTTAAAAATCGTTCCGCCATTCTTTCCCATAATGCATCGCACACTTGCAGTGTTTATTTTTCCAGGTGGTGTATCATGCATTGTGGGATAGAGTCAAGTCACCAGGAACGAGGGGCGGCGCCAGGGTAAAACTTCAGGAGGGACGAAATCTGTCGGGGAAATTTTGCCTGCCAAAAAAAAAGTTACTAGCCAAACTGCAAGCCAAACAGCATCCGACAAGCAGGGGGCATGGACCGCCGACAACGAAAAACATTTTTGCCCGCCATTTTTTTTTACTAGCCACATCAACAACAATAGCGGGTGGGGAGGGAGGGAGGGGAGGGGGGTCACAATTTTCGAAAAAAGGACAGCCAATCCCCGTCATAATAATAACTTTGAACAAAATGGGGGCGGCCTGCCCTCCCCGCCCCCTCCTTCCCCCCATGGCGCCGCCCCTGCCCGGAACGATTCAAGAGTTCCAAACAAAATTTGTAAATACATGCATGAAGTGCAACCGTTGTCCATAGGTCTGTCCTTCGCCCCATTGGTGTATTTTCTTAAGAAATGAAATGGAGGGGAGAAAATGGATGGCAAAGGGTTGACTAGGAGATACCCTCCCTACTTAAAAGTATTGCAACATACATGTATATACACTATAATGCAGGCACTTTGAGTTGAAGGGGTCTTTTTACAATGTTCTCTAATGTCATAATAAAGTTTGTAATAGGAAAATAACAAATCATTTGAAAAATATCAATTGACATTTTTTTCCCTTCCTTCTCCAGGGCGGAGATTTATCAAATGCAGGCGCACCTACGGCAGAGGGGCTGGAACATAAAATTGAACATTTCTTCACCTCCCTATAGGGGAGGGGTGTTTATTCACACTAGCATCATAATGCGGTTTCATATTTCCCGTGAAACGGTTTTGATGGCTCGGAAAGACTTCCAGCAAACAAAAAAAATGTCAATGTGTTCCTCTGACGCGATCTCCGAAAGAAGACACCTGCACGCCGCAAAGACGAAAGCGCCTCCTATCTTCATAAGATAGTGATAAGGAGGATAAGGCTACTAATATAAAGATGATGGCTATCTCTCTATACTTTATTATATCAAATGTACTAAAAAGTCGCATTACAGCAAATTTTAGGATGATTGCAATAATAACCGCCTTTAGAATTGAGAAAGAATAAGAAACTACAACTTGAGGAGGTCCTTTTCTGAAATATGGGGCGTATCCCCTTATCACTATCTTGAAGATAGGAGGCGCTTTCGTCTTTGCGGCGAGGTGTCTTTTTTTCTGAGACCGTGTCACAGGAACACATTAGCATTTTTTGTTTGTTGGAAGTCTTTCCAAGCCATCAAAACCCTTTCGTGGGAAATATTAAACCGAATTACGATGTTAGTGTGAATTAACACCCCACCCCTACAGGGAGGTGGAAAAAGGTTTAATTTTATGTTCCCGCCCCTCTGCCGAAGGCCCCCCTATAGGTGCGCCTGCATTTTATAATCTCTCCGCCTTGGAGAAGGAAGGAAAAAATTGTTTATTGATTTCTTTTCAAATAATTTGTTATTTTCAAATTATAAAATTCATTAGGACGCCATTATAGAAAGACCCCTTCAACTCAAAATGCATGCGTTATAGTGTATGTTGCAATACTTTTCAGTAGGGAGGGTAGCTCCTACACAGTCTGCACAGGAAAATAAATCGTTGATGCACTTCCGCAAATTCAGATGATCTGCGCCATGCACAAGAAAATTTCAACAGAATAAGAACAAACTGAAGGTGAAAGGAATCCGAACGTCTTAAACCAATTCTGTCTGCGGTAATATCAGATAGTTGTGTTTTGCTAAAAACCATCACCACAGTGGGACCAGGATTTGAGAGCAGACAACGAATGTTTTCATTGTATAGGTGCATGTGAACCAATAAGACTATGATGGGCCGCAGAATTAGCGTTAAAATTGCACAGATCTAGAGGATTGCAATACTTATTTAACAACTTCATAACTTAAGATAGTACTGATCGGAAGATCACGCTGAAGAAACTCAAGAAAACAATTCTCATTCCACTGATTTGTTCATTCAAGGCCACCCCACCAGACAGACAGGCCTCAAAATCCGGAATGTCCAGTTTGGTAATGGCACAAATCTGTAGGCGAAAACAGTAGTCGTCGCACACCCCGTCGTCGGCTCTCACCGAATTGTGCCGATAGTAGGTTCGGAACAATTCTGTGCTGCTATCGTTGTCGGCGGTAAACTTTCCGACTAGCTCGTGTAACGATTGGGGGCTGAGATCGGGTATCTGGTAGGAGACGGTAGCCTGGTACTCAAGCATCCAGTTGGCAGTATTCTCTCGTAAGTTGTGATAATATTGCGATATATCGAGGACATCGCCTGTGTCCTGGTCGTAGGTCACGACCCGGAAGCTAGGATTCCGTGGTCCCTCTTCCGTTACATTGCGCGGTGTCAGGGATGGTTCTACAAAGAGCGCGTTGACGGGGAGGCCTGTAACGACAAATAAAAGAAAGCTGAGAGGCATATTCACAAATTTTCATTGTCCTCTCTATACATACATGTACACAAATGAAGAGCCACTGTTTGTAGATCGTGTCACTCAGTAATTCATTCGATTAAACAATTATTCTCTTAACAAGGTTAACGGTTCTGTTTTCCGACACCATGAAATCTCTTGGCAGGGTTTTTTGTGGCAGGATTAAGCCTGTAAGTATTATTTCTATCTGATTGGCATTGTAAATTTCCATATATCTTGAAGTTTTTGTACACCTTATCTAAGACTTTAAGTACCAGCGTTTCCTGGCTTTCATATCTGAATGTGTTCTCGCCGTTACTGAAAATGATACCATAGTGATAAATCAACGCATCGGGAGTGTTTAATGACCATGTGTTAAAATATGATATTATAGATGGAGCAATTTAAATCATTAATTATTAGTTCATGAAACGATCGGATTTATTGGACACCAGAATGTCACCAAGAAAAGATAGATAGAAATGCTTATTTGCCTCGTATCTGCGAGGAAGCTCAACAGTCAGTCGGCATCTCGTGCAAATTGGAATATCATATGGGAATACGTGAATGGAGATGCCCATTACTTGAAATCCAGACACACCAGACAATTTAAACATACCAATGAAATTAATCACTAAGTGCAATTAATATCGAGTAAGTTTTTAATGATGTCGGTACATGTAAGACGGTAACCTTAAAGGTTCATTGTCAAGTCACAGGGGCATATAACTGCTTTTCTGGAATTCGCACGGACACCATTGGATTTTGGGACGCAATTTGAGCCCTTTTAGGGCCTTGCAAATTGCGATATGATTGCTATACGCAAGGGCGCCACAAACTCAGATAGTGTATATAGAAATTCACTGTAGGTATACACATTTCTGCGGGGTCCTGTGGATATGACTGAGGCAACCACTAAATGAATATCAGATTGGACGGAAAAAGCTGTTCTTTCTTCATTTACTAATCTTATGAGTCAAATTGGACCCCACTTCTGTTCTGTCTTAGCAAGTAAACACACTGAAATCAACTTAATTTAATCATTTATTTATTTGAAACGTGTTGATTTAACAGATTTAAACCTGAGTTGAAGATTATTGCTAGTGCTGCCTCAAATATAAAACTATTGCGAGACACGGGCTTTTGTCTCGGGGATGGGGGTATGCACCCTCTCTTTTTGGGAAAGGGGAATGACATGTACAACAATTTCAAAGCAGTATTTTTTTTTTGAAATTTCGTCAAACTGCATATACGTGACACATTCATTGTAATAGTTATTTTTTTCTTTAAAATGTTACGGAGAAATTTCAGGACGCTAAAAAAGAAGTTTAGAGGTCACTTTTTTACGTGCATTACCTTGATCACCCCTACTCCTCAGATCTGAAAGTTACATGTACCGGAAAAAAATTAATGTTGTTACAATTTGTTAGTGAAAATAGTTTGGATTCTATGACCAAAGAGTCGTCACAGTTTCACACTTTGAAAATGGGCTAAATTCACACAGTGAACATGACCTGCCGAAAAAAACAAAATGTTCGTCAAAGTATGTTCACACTGCGAACGCTGTGGGAACTCTACGAACACAGTGTGAACTCTATGATCACACAGCGTGATCACAGTGTCAGCTCCATGCAGGGCCAAATCCACACAAGGTCACAGTGCGTTCATTAAGCGTACGTGTGAACACACTGTGATGACACTTTGACCACATTGTTTATTATTTCCGACATGGAACAAGTAAAAGATACAAGACTAACACAGGATCTCACATCGTCCATTAGTAAAGGACCCGACAAACTTCAAATGATATGGCCGAGAATTGACCACTTGATCACGTGAACGTATTCCGCAATATTTGAGATATCATTTTCATGACGTGGTGAAAGGAACTTGACGACTGCTCCACTGAATCCGGGAAGAATGCTCTCCAAAGTGATATAGACCTGTAGATTGAAACAGAAAGCAATGACATTCACACTGACATAGAAACAGACCGTATGATGGAAAACAATTGACATGCAACCGGAATCGATCAATAATTTCCGTGGCATGCAGACATCAAATATGTTTTGCATATTTTACATCATCTCACTTGTTCAACCCTTTTACATCTCCTCCGATGACAGTAATTGCAGATTATTGGCTATTATAGCGGCCGGAAGACCCTCAACATTTCGATCTAGTGATAGGAATGACTGCGGACTCCCCACCACTGGCATAAATGACCAAATCATTTGGTATCAACAAATGGATGAACTCAAGCATTTTTTTTGGGGGGGGGGTTGGATGGAGTGGGGAGGGTCAAACAATGCCCAATCATTTGGGTGAACACACATATGCCACAAAATTATCATATAGCCCTCACTGTAGCTTTGATCGAATTCATGGGGGGGGGGGGTTCAACTCAGGAGAATATTAGGTGCAAGACGACCGAGACGTCACAATTTTGTAATTGTTATTGATGAGCTGCGTGCGTGCAGTCGGTGTCCGTTGCACATACCGTGACACCTACTAAACCCAACGCACAGAACGTAGCCACCATTACGGAACGATAAATTTATACTTCATCCCGAAAAATTGCTTTTGGGCCTGATTTTCTGCTTAATAACCTAGAAAACGGTTTTAGCAAACGACATAAGAAGAATAGATTAAATTACAAAATTAGATATAAAAACATACATTTTCTAATAACTACATTACTAATGTGCACAACAATTATGATTAACTGTCAATCCCGACTCACAATCCCGAATACAGTCAACGAAAAAAAATATTATATTAAAGATCAAAATCCTCATGATAGATAAGAGAAATCAAAATAATAGACTCGCAATTATAGTAGTTTTGGTCAAATCTCAAATGAAAATGCATGACTGAGAGAAGATATAATATTGCCTGTTTCAGAAGTTAGACAGTTAGTACTGAGTAGTTAAACGATTAATAGATGATCTTCTGTAACCTAATTTATAATCATATTGGACATACTGCATAATTTATCTAATATTTATTTGTTACTTTACTTAGTATTTTTTGCTAAAAAGCCTTAATATAGACAAAACAATCTTATCTTCGAGCGTGTAACTTAGTTGACATAGTAACTGGTCTCTATAACTTTATCAACAAATAATAATAATGATGGTATACATTATATTTATGACGTCATCTATATTTGATCGATACACGTTATTACATTGCTACCTAAACTAATACAATTCTATACTCTACATGATAAATTGTTAACGTTGACATACCTGATATATTGTTTATTCTTGATATATATGGTTGTGAGAGGGGTGAGGAGGGTATGTATATACAAAAGTGCCTATATCTGTTTATGTTTGTCCCTCATATATATTCAATGTGTGATTTGTGTGTCTGTTATGTTATCTATAGACCTACTTGTGTATATTATTTCTTATATCCGTATTGTGTTTGTATTTGTATGAGTATTGATTGTACGGTTTTAAATTGTTAAGCTCTATGTCCATTGGACCTATGGACGCATGAATGAGTAACTGAAAAAGGTTATTTCTAGATGTGACGAAAATTAATGTTTTTCTTAATTTCTTCACTTTTTAATTACAACTAGATTACATCTAGCACACATTTGTTGGCACTATTTGTTTATCAAGCAGTAGACTTCAGAAAAGAATGAGGGACTTTCTTATTAATTACATATAAAGATCAAAGATATGGCTTAATTTTTTACATTGTTAATTAAATTTAAACTTTTGATTTTTTAGGGACTTATTTCACTCTTTCCTTATACATAATGCAATGACTGAAAATTAAACAATAAACACTTTGTAAAATGTAAATTAATTATTACAACTTACGCTTGTAAAGGACGAATTTCATTTAAACGAAACTTGTGTAAGAAGTCATAAAAGAAAATTGATAGATCAACGTAAAAAGTAAGCGATAAATCATGCATTTACGAGATGCCTCTCCAGGAATGTGCAGGACTGATGGTATTCCTTTCAACATGATATACCACCAGCAATAGGCCGCTTCGGTAATTTATTCAAATTTATGAATACTTTATTTTGCAGCCTAGTGACGGGATATTATATCCTGGTATTAAACCAATGTGTGCTACAAACTATGACATATGGTGCCGAACAATGGGTCTATATAAGGCTAAATTACTCAGAGAGCCATGGAAAGAAAGACGCTAAATGCATAAATACGAGACAGGTGTAAAACCTAAGACATACGTATGAACCCAAATCAAAGATACCATTTGGAAAATTAACTAAATTGAATGGAGGCGGTCAGGGCATATCGCCAGGATAACAGATAATCATTGGACAAAGAGGGTAACAGAATGGCAATCTCGTTCCGGAAAAGGGAAAGAGGGAGACAAAAGCGACGGAAGAGATAACAACAGAATACAAAAGAATGACGTGGTCACAAGACGAGAGAAATTGATGTATGGATAATGCTCGAAGAGGGTTTTATACTACAGAGGATGGATCAGCCTAGATAAGTAGATAAGATATTTCTTTCATGTGTTGCTATGGAAAATCAATAATAAAAAATGTACCTTGAAAGCACAGGTGTTTGCTATGTCTGGTATCTGGTTGCCAAGAGTAACCTTTCGTTAGAATAGTATGCATAAAATTTGCATTTATTATGAAACTGTTCTAGTGACCTAGGGGTCAGTTGAAGGAAATTGTGAGCGTGCGCAGTATGGCTATCTCCTGAAGTTCTCTGCATCGGTGAACATAATTTGCATTTCAATGCCGGGAGCAGACCTTGTTCACCGCACAAGAGGAAATTGGCCTTTGCTTCCGGTCCTGTCTTGCTATATTCGTCCTAGGTGTCAATCACCCCGCAATCTGACGTCAGTGTCCCAACCTGTACTATGGGATTTTTCGATGCCTAATAATCAGCAAAACAATTCTCCACATTGCTGGAACGACCACCCCTCACGTTTTTAGGTTGAATGACAAGAGTGGTACACGTAATAACAATACTAGCACACTAGAGAAGAAAAATCAATCATTCACACGCTAGATAATGCTGTGATCACATATACCAAAATTGGCTTGCATGCTCGGCGGCTGCGCGGCGAGTTTTCAGCCCATTTCGCCCGGTCACTGAGCGGCAGCCACCCCAGGCACCGGTGGTTTTTAGGGAAGCGGTCGGTCGCTGCTGAAGGTTTAGCGCGCAGTTAACATTCTTGCGGCGCCTGCTCGATTTCACATGCACGCCGCCCAAAACACGCCCGGTGCCCAGGTGGGCACCGCACGGGCACCGACCTGATCGAGCGGTCGCCGTCGAACGAATTAGGTCAAAAATCGAAGCCACTATATCAAATGCTGCCGAGCGGTCGCCACCCGGTCGCCACCCTGTCGCCGAACGGTTGCCGCTGGGAGATTTGCTGGTCACTGGGCAGGTGAATTCAAAATTGGTCGGCATCCGGATGGTGCCTGCTCGGCATCCAGATGGTGCCTGGTCGGCATCCTGATGGTGCCTGGTTGGCATCCGATGTTCCTGCCGTGAGGCTCGGTCACCGCTTAGGCACTCCTCAGCGCGCTCCAAAAGAAACAACAGCTAGATTTTTGTACGAAGTTTCAAAAGAGCCACAAGCCTTTTTTTATAGTATTTTTCATTTAATAAAGATGCCCAAAAGCACAGGTTAATATCAAGGGAGCAGGGTGGAAAGGGCTATATAGCTGACGGAGAAGCTCCTTCGATTTTGCCAATTTTTAGTTAAAGCCGATCGGCGACCGACAGGAAATTGACAGGGAACCGCCCGAGCATCGCTGAGGCTTTACAGTCCCCTCAACATACTGCAAGAATCGATGGGCGATGCCTAAATTCCAGCGGCGACCGAGCAGACTATAAATCGGGCCGCTGTGACCATAGCATAAATGGGTGTTGATGTTTGAGATTGTTTTTTCAAGGAGGGTGTATTCTTTTTTCTCACTCAACTCCTACTGTTTCCTTCCGTAGTTCATATTTTTCTCATTTTCACTCCCTTTTTTGGCTGGAAGAGGAGGGGGCATATGGACCCTGTATATGATTAAATTCGTGGCAATTCTAAATCACATACCTGCTGGCCGGCTTGATCCGCCGCCGCGAGTGTGTTGTCCAGCCACAAGAACTGGCCAGCTGGATCTGGGATGCCAACGGTGAGTGTATCTTTGTAATAATACATGGCCGTATTGAGGACAATCATCTGGAGACTTGAATTTATTGGAGCAACGTAATAACCGCCTACATTCCGAAAAAAAAGAAATATGATATACAATTTTCTCTTTACTACATCTCAGTTTCTAAGTGCATAGTCTCTATTCAGACGGGGTAGTTCACTTTGAAACGATGTTGTGACAATTGCGGTACCATTTTTAATTTACCGATTTAGCGACCATGGAGACGTTTTAACACTTGTAAGAGCAGTGTTAATAAAATCCTCTTTACACCAAAATGGTGCTTGTAAGTACCAAATGGGTGCCTCTATACTGTGACTTAATAACCTTTTAATATTCATTTTTCGTAGAGTGATACATACACGTTTCTTATCTTTCATTACGCGGACATAATTATTTAAAATTGCATTTAAAACAGATTCGACAAGACGGATTACACTTATTTACTCAAGTGATGTATGATGTTTCTGATCACATGATTATTATCAGGTTTGTCCGGTTGAGATTAGGACCATTGTCAAAGCTGTGGTGGGTTCTGTTACATGAGTGGAGCATCTCGATCTTACTCGCGCCAAACCTCTGGCTGCAATTATCCGACGGACAAGGATCAGGATGGCGTACCCTATAAAGAAGTACAAAACACAACCGCCATGAAATGGATTCGAACCTGGAACTTCTCACATGAAAGCATAACGATTAAGCCACGGCTCCCTTCATTTTTTTCTTCTTGGAAGCAATGCAGTGCATGGGCGGATGATCGAATCTAACATTTCTTTCAAAAGGACCGGTAACATGAAAATAGCCCTCTCCCCCTCTGCCGTGTAAATTAGGAGGGGAAACAAATTTCCGTCAAAGGATTACGTACCCCCATGCCCCCTGTAATGTGCTACATCCATGGTTGATGGCGTTTTTGTTTGACAGTGGTTACAGACAGGGGTTGACTGGATTCGTTACCTTGTTTGAAAGTTTCCACGGCTCCGGGATACTGGTCGAGCCACCGAGACCATATCTCTGCCAGTCCATCCCGAAAGGGGTTGGGTTCTGGTTGCAAGAGGTGTCTGGGTACGTTGTCATGGTTACCTATAGCCGGGAAGACTGCCACTGACGGGAAATACGCGTTTAGGGTGTCGGAAATGTTTCGGATGATTGTAAACACGGTGACGTTGTCCAGACGCTCTTGTCCAACTGCTCCACTGTTATCACTGACAGGTGTAAAGGCAGAAAACAGACAAAGTGAACTTCAAATCACATATCCATGTGATAATGATTATGCATATAAACACACGGTTTAACAATGTTTCTATCTAAAAAAAACCAGTCTGAGCTGTTTGATCCTATATACATGTTATTAGTGTATTTATTGTGGTGTAAAAATGAAGCCCCGTACAGTTGCACTTCCAAAACGACCATTAAGTACTTTATAGAAACCCCCCAAAAAGCAAACAAACTTGGAGTGACCGATTTTACCATACACATTTTCCCTTATAGACTGTAGTATTAAAATGATCTATCCGATTGACGTTTATAATCAAGGTGATATTCATTCATAGATAAACACAGCATCGTTGATAAATCTTTTGTATTTGATCACAATTATACCGCCTATATCAGAGTCATATATATTTTTAAATCGAGTAAATCGAGTGTTCTACAATGTTAAACAATGTGTTACACAAACATGTGTAACGGTATACCCAATGATGTATATCTTCTCCGTAATGTAATTATGCTGCATACAGGAAACAGTGTGTAAAATAGTGAAGTAACATTCAGAGCAGTATTGATTTTGGAACAATGCAAAGAATAAATGCATAATTTAGCCTTTGTCTTTTCCTCACTATTACATGAGAAATTTCCCCAAATATTAATGTGGATTCGGTTCAGTGAATCAAGAACGTTTGTTTTTGTAGAAATCCAAAACTGATTTTGTTAAAAAAGAAACAAACAAAAAAATTGGTTGGGAATTTAAGAACTTTGATATATGTATTTCAGAATATGAGTAACCTGATAAATTTGTAGATGTATATCGCCCTCTGGAGATGGCAACTCTGCTCAAGTTGCCGATGTCACCCCAGAAAAATTCTCCATAAATCTGGAATACAAGTTTTCATTTTCTGGGCTAATAACAAAGCATTACACCCTGTGAAAAGAATAAACTTGGACCTCATATCTGGAAAACAAAGAGAGTAATTGTAATTTTTATGAAATGTAAACATTTGTGAAAATTCATGTACAGAGTGAGTGGAGAGTTGTTCTCTTGTGGCATGCAGAATTGGGAAAATACACCGATTTATTCGAATTCCATTATCATCAGTCCAGTTTGAATCCGGGTTCGTCACAATATCGTCCCTGATAACGGGGGTGCCTGGAATTACCTCACTCTGACAGCAATCTCGCCATCTTTTTTTCAATTCAGGGCATCCTCCACAAATTAAAAATAAAACACCTCCTAAGTGCCTCAACCACATTTGCTCAAACTTTCATTGTGGGCTTTCTAACTATATTCAAAATTCGCTGACTCCACATTAATGTAATGGGAAATGTCTTTTAAGTTCAACCGTCTGGAATTGTGACTGTCCTACATGCTTCAATTAAATTTTTAAAAATCCGTTTTTACAAGGATCGAGATCTTAATCAGAATAAAAACGTTATCCAAAAGATGAGAGCACTGACGAGATTGTTCTGGATGTCGCAAAGCATCTGGGTGTCCAGTTGTCGCTTTCCGATATAGACAGATCCCATCGCACAGGAAATCCACTGACAAAGGAGGAGCTCAAACAACAACCAAAACACGCTGACAGGAACAAAGAGCTGAAAACAAAAACACGCATCCGTCCAATACTGGTGAAGTTCACGAGTTATAGACCGCGACATAGCATAATCTCAAAAAGGAAACAACTAAAGAAAACAGGCATCAGCATCGCCGAAGACTTAACCAAAAACAAACCAGATCTCCTCACAAAAACAATGAAAGTGCCATCAGTTGACCGAGCATGGACTAGTGACGGAAAAGTCATAGCACTTCTCAAGTCGTCAAATGGAAACCAAATCACCAAACTCATCGCAACTGAGAAAGATCTAATGAACATTCCGCAACCAAACATAAATGGGTAAAATTTTCCCAAGACAATGACCAAATCTCAATTGAACCATGACTGATGCTGTACTTTGTACAGAACTACATTTATATTGAATAATGCATATCGTTTTACATAAAATATGTTTAAACCTGATTATATGTATTATATGTGATACTGCGTGGTCTCCATAGATTTAATCGCATTTATTTTGTTATGAATCCACTATTACATTAAATATATTGATTAAACCTGTATTCTCTTATGAACCCGCTATTGAAATCATAATGGCTTGCAATTTGTGAATACATTATACATTGAAAAATACTTGAATTTACTCATTATGTGATTTCGACCAGGTGTATTTTCGTGTGAACTTTCTCGTGAAATCATTTTCTGCATGAAACTTTTGATAATGTAATAATTGTTGATAATACTTGATTACATTTCATTTTTTATGTCAATATTTTGCTTGATCTCTATAGATTTAATCGGGTATATTTGTCACTAATGAAATCAGTACATTGCATTTAATTTACGAAAACATTATTCTAATTCTAATACATGATTATATTCAGAATTTTGTGATATTTTCTGGTCTTTATTCATTTGATCAATTATATATTTTTCTTTATGAACTTATTGAAATCACTGTCATGGAATTTCTGATTATATTACACAGCTATACATAGTTGACCAGATATATATGTATATTACAAGTAACTCAGTATTGAAATCATTATCTATATGCAATTTCGGATGACATAATATGTATTCATTTTTCATGATTACATTCATTATTATACAGATCTGAAGAGGTATTTCTCTTTACATTAACCCAATATTGAGATCCTTATACTGTATGTAATTTCTGATATATATTGATTACACTTGATTATATTTAATATGACGTGTGATTATCTGATCCTCATAGATTTAAGCAGTATATAATTATTTGTTATTGCAATGCAATTTTTGAAAACTGATTTAACATAATAATTAACATTTTGTGATAATACGGGTATCTGGTCACTATCGATTTTATCGATTATATTTTGTCGAACATACTATTGAGTTTGTGTTCAATTTTTCATAATTATTTATTTTGGTGCGCTATCGTCCGGTCACCATAGATTTGCTTAAGTATATTTTCACAATGAACCTGAATCTGATGGTTCTGGGTAGATCTCTGTATGTAGATTTTAGGTATTATGATTATCTTTAACTTAAGTATGTTTTTAGTATGTTTTGTATTTTACATGTTTACTATTCATTCATATGTGTTTGTCTGTTCAAGCATGGACGGTCCATGGTTCAAGCAACCAATGCCTCATCAAATAATCAAGGTGCTTAAGTGGTATAAAGTGTCATTGTGTAATATTTATATGTTTCCTTCATTACCCAAATGAGTAGACTCTGTAATGAAACTCAGTTTACTGTTGATGATTTAAGAACAACTCTGCACACTACTCACCAGATTTGTTATCCGTGATGCATATTAACTGTAGGAGTTTTAATAAGAACTACGACGAAATTGATCATATGTTACAATTACTTAATTACAAATTTAAAATAATAGCGTTAACAGAAACATGGCTGAACAATTTTAATGCTCCTGATGTAGTGTTTAAGGAATATAAATATACTGGATTGGAAAGAATTGGTAGGAGAGGTGGAGGAGTTGGGTTTTGTATACATAATCAATTGAAATATAAACAAAGAAGTGATTTGAATGTATTAACTGATATCTGTGAGATTCATTTTATTGAAATAATACAAAAACAGAAAAACTTACTTGTTGGTGTTTTTTACAGACCACCAAATCAATCAGTGAATGAATTTAATACCACTCTACAAAATATATTATATCTTATTAATAGAGAACACAAGGATTGTATATTATTAGGTGACTTCAACATTGATCTTCAGAAATTAGATACATTCACCTATGTTAATGAATTTATAGATATTTTACAATCTTTTTCCTTTCATGAACTTATTCATCACCCTACAAGAATTACAGAATTAACAGAATCTCAAATTGACAATATTTTTGTAAATGCAACTTGTGATTTATTCTCTGGCTCAATAATTACAGACATTTCTGACCATTTCCCAATTTTTACCTTGTGTAATTATGTATTTCCTACTCAGGATGTTCCTATTTCTTTTCATCGGCGACAAATCACAGAATCTAATATGAATGATTTTTTATTGAAAATTGCAAATATTGACTTTACATATGAAAATGATTCTGACTTAAATCAAGAACCAAATAAATTATATGATAAATTTGTGGATTCTGTTACTGAAGTATTTGACAGTTGCTTTCCATTAAAATCAACAAGCATAAAACTTAATAAAAATTCATGGTATAATAAAGAATTAAAGAAACTGTGTAGGAAAAAGAATAAACTTTATAGAAAATTCATTAGAAACCCAACTGATTCCAGAAAGTCTGCATATAAAGTTATCAAAAATAGATATGTAAATGCGACAAGGTCTGCCAAAAACAAATATTTTTCAAATAAATTCAATAACGTCAAAAATAATATGAATCAAACG
>JZLH01S0388974.1:0-21276 GCA_001188425.1 Eucidaris tribuloides | reverse complement strand
TTGTAAAGCGCCAAAAAACTATTCAAATATACTCTAATGCGCTGCTAGAGCTCCTGATTACTTGGTCCAATCATTACGGTAGTACATAAATAATAATACAACATATTGTGCAATTTTTAAACATATTATAATGCACATTGAAAAATCATACTACATCATTTGAGCGTCTTACTTTAGTACCACCCATCAAAAACTCCCAGCTCCACATGGGTGAGGCCTGGTGGCCCCACCGCCCCGTTCACCGACAATTTGAGGGGCACGCCCAGTCGGCAGGTTACTAGTACTCACAGGGGTTCTAGCGCGGAGGCCACCAGGCCCCACACAGGTAACCAATGAGAAAAATGGATGGTTACTAAATATACACAACAGATTTTATATTATTTACATTACATAAGATTTCCAATTAGGAATAACTTCATTATTTTCAATTGTACAATTAATATGAAGAGTATGTATTACCCAGTACTAACATAACAATGTTTTAATGTGTTTCTTAATGTTACCGTTTAAAGAACTTAAAATGGTAAAAAAAAAATCCCCACATGTGGTTATCACTGTTGATGATGTGACTTTATTAAATAATTGGCTTAAATGTAGAAAAGAGACTGGAAAGAATATCAGAAGAGCCAGGAAAGAGCCCAGATACATGACTCCTGTCTGGAGGGCAAGTCTCTGCCATAAAAAAACTACCAAAATGGCAATTGACAGAAACCTCAACTGCCAAAATCATTTGAAAGGGGAAAACAAGAAAGGGTTTCTAAAACGAAGCAATGCAGTAAGTATTAGAAAAGGTTGAGTTTTTTGCATGACTAGTTTTATCGCTATAACGCAATTCTTCAGCAGCCTATGAATTTTTCACGCACCCCTCATCTCGTACAATGTGTCCCAGAAAAAAAATAAGAAACTTATTTCATGGCACAAATATCTGTCATAATGAATAATTTTTTGATGAGATATGTATTTATGTCAAGTCTGACTCTCTTCTTATTTGATGCACAACTTTTATTATAATAATTCACTCTGATTAAATTTAAACAAAAAAATCAATTAGTAAGCTTTTAAAATAGTAAACGTAGTTATATTGTTAAAAATGGAAAGAGAGAAAACGTCATATGAATATCTCTCTGGTGCTCATAAAAATGTTGTTGACCCATAATAATAATAATAATAATAATAATAATAATAATAATAATAATAATAATAATAATAATAATAATAATAATAATAATAATAATAATAATATAAAAATTTGTAAAAGCGCAAAAAAACTATTCAAATATACTCTAATGCGCTGCTAGAGCTCCTGATTACTTGGTCCAATCATTACGGTAGTACATAAATAATAATACAACATATTGTGCAATTTTTAAACATATTATAATGCACATTGAAAAATCATACTACATCATTTGAGCGTCTTACTTTAGTACCACCCATCAAAAACTCCCAGCTCCACATGGGTGAGGCCTGGTGGCCCCACCGCCCCGTTCACCGACAATTTGAGGGGCACGCCCAGTCGGCAGGTTACTAGTACTCACAGGGGTTCTAGCGCGAGGCCACCAGGCCCCACACAGGTAACCAATGAGAAAAATGGATGGTTACTAAATATACACAACAGATTTTATATTATTTACATTACATAAGATTTTCCAATTAGGAATAACTTCATTATTTTCAATTGTACAATTAATATGAAAGAGTATGTATTACCCAGTACTAACATAACAATGTTTTAATGTGTTTCTTAATGTTACCGTTTAAAGAACTTAAAATGGTAAAAAAAAAATCCACCCACATGTGGTTATCACTGTTGATGATGTGACTTTATTAAATAATTGGCTTAAAATGTAGAAAAGAGACTGGAAAGAATATCAGAAGAGCCAGGAAAGAGCCCAGATACATGACTCCTGTCTGGAAGGGCAAGTCTCTGCCATAAAAAAACTACCAAAAATGGCAATTGACAGAAACCTCAACTGCCAAAATCATTTGAAAGGGGAAAACAAGAAAGGGTTTCTAAAACGAAGCAATGCAGTAAGTATTAGAAAAGGTTGAGTTTTTTTGCATGACTAGTTTTATCGCTATAACGCAACTTCTTCAGCAGCCTATGAATTTTTCAGCCACCCCTCATCTCGTACAATGTGTCCCAGAAAAAAAAATAGAAAACTTATTTCATGGCACAAATATTCTGTCATAATGAATAATTTTTTTTGATGAGATATGTATTTATGTCAAGTTCTGACTCTCTTCTTATTTGATGCACAACTTTTATTATAATAATTCACTCATGATTAAATTAAAACAAAAAAAATCAAATTAGTAAGCTTTTAAAATAGTAAACGTAGTTATATTGTTAAAAATGGAAAAGAGAGAAACGTCATATCGAATTCTTCTATTTATTCTCTTTTATCGGACACTTCAATCGTAACAAATATGCATGTCAGAGAACAGATAAAAAGGAAACATGTATATTTTGTGCGTGATTGTTTTTAAATGAATGCATTTGCAGCAATTGAGAGCGAACTGAACAAAAGGTTGGTATACGGCTGACTTTGTAAAATAGTTTGCTTGGAGCAGAACAATGGGTTTCCCATTTTCTTGGCAAGCTAACTTCCGTATTGTTGGTAGTCTGCTGAAGACATCTGGGTTAATGGATGCATTTTGGAACATTTCTGCTAACAAGCATCTTTCCCAGTTGTCTTTTCTCAATCACGTATTACTCATTTTTATACACACAGTGTATGCCTAAATTTAAGAGGTAGGCCAATTCATAGCAAAGAAAACAAGGGGAACGCAAGGCGTAGAATCCCCTCGTTGGTGTACGTAAGAACAAGTTACCTCCATTAGATCATACAATTATATTACTAGGCAAAATACATTCTCATATACACAATTAGTTTTTTTTACATATTTGATTAACTATGACCTTTGACATGTGATCTACATACTCTGAAATCAAACGTAGGCTGACTTTTGATATCGTGTACTTTCACACCAAATATCATTAGAATCCGTTAAATCCGAGAACTAGAGTTATCGAAAGGAAACTACATTCATGAATAATAATTAGTTATTTTCGTATATCTAATGAGCTATGACCCTAGAACTTTGACCTACATGTACATACTTTAAAATCAAACTAAGGCTTTATCGAGATCCTCCTATCAAATTCATTGAAGTCCGTCAAAAAGTTCTTGAACGGAAAAAAAGTTTTCACAACATGTGTTACCTCAGTACGGAAGACCAGAAGAAACGACAGCGTTACTGTTTTTTCCCCTTTCCGACTTCGATAATAACGTAATTTCTTACATGATGTACTTCAAAATCAATGGTATTCTGAAAATGTTCAAACGTGGCTGTTAGCATTCAAAATTAAATGGTGCAAATGAGTTTTTGATAGTGTATTTACATGCACTCGGTCATGCGCGAATTTTGAACTCTATAAATGACTGATATTAATTGAGGGGAAGGAAAATTTATTTTCCAAATTCAGATATATTTCAAGTCAAATATTTAGTTTTTAAGATATTTAGATGTGAAATTGTTTTCGTGAATCTGAGTTTCCATAATATAGATAATCTCTTTATTTTGTTACCGACCGATTGTTTGTCATTGTTTAGTATCAATAAAAATAAATTTTCACGGACATTAGATGATCCTCACCGATGTAATTCATTACTTGCTAAACTGTTGTATTTGTTTGATTTTCTACAGTATTGTTTTTACTTGAATACAATAAATAACTTTAATTCAAAATTAAAAATATTAGATTGAAATGAAAAATACATAAACATATGGAAGCGAAATGACACAAACCCATCTATGATATAGGTGGTATCACTCTATAAGAAAAGGAGGTTCCATAAAACCAGTTCGTCACATCATCATTACAGCTACACCATTTTCGAGCGCCTGTAAGCACCATTTAACAGTTTGTGGTATCACCCTTTTAAGCTGAAAGATATTAATAAGATTTTTTTTTTTAATCCACAATAAACATCACAGTGATGTTACTTTTGAGACATTTGGAAATCCTTTAAGAACCATTTTTTTTATCTTAAAGAGTACCACAAATAAGATCTAAGGATCCAGTTCTTTTTGGATCTTGTAGTAAGACCTCCACGAGACCTTTGAAACTTCGGATCATTTTCGCAAACTTAAATGAATGACATACACAGCATAAACCAAAACAACAATCAACTTTTGCCAAATCAGGGTAGAATCTGTCCTAAATCCGGTCAAATTTTACCCAAGTCTGGTTCAAATTTAACCCAATTCCAATTTTGAGTTAAATTGGTTTTAATTTCAGGTCAAATACGACCACATTTCCGGGTTTGGCTCCACTAGACCCTTTTTTTCAAATTGGTCGCACCCCATTGCACTTGCATCTAAAATGCTCCTTTTGTTGTTGTTGTTTTCAATTTTGTCCATTGAATCAGTCATATATCTATTGATTGACTGATTGATTGATTGGTTGATTGATTGATTGATTGATTGATTGATTGATTGATTGATTGATTGATTGATTGATTGATTGATTGATTGATTGATTGATTTTATTCATTTACTTATTTATTTATCTATTCATTCATTTATTCATTTGCACATTTAAATATAAACTTAAGTTGTGACAATTAAGTTACGAAATGTATCAAAGATATTTGAATTGAGAAAAACTGACTAATAAACTAACTAAAATGAATTAACTAAATTACCGTTACATTTTTAGTAATTTACTTTAAACAAGCTTTATTGCTTTAAACTGGGTTCCTCCACATAACACCGAGTGTATATTTTATCCTAATTACCTTTCATTCTTTGTGAATTATCCTGAAAGCTAATGGTGTATAATATTATATTGTATTACATATATGTTTAAACTGTCTAACAATTTATATCAATATTTATGTACATGTTCACAATGTAATAAATTTCTGAAATTGTGTGTGAAAATAAATAATTCAATTCAAAATTCAATTCAAATTCAAAATACTTACCAATGCAACCACGAGTATTTCGCATACCGCCGCCACGAAGTCCGCCAGAGCGAGATTGAACGTGAAGATGTTTCGCTGGTTTCGGAGTTTCCGATTTTGGAGTATAAGAAAGAGCGTGGTCGCATTTAACAGGACTGCAATAGACAGGATAATAACACGCAGATAGTAGTAAACAAGATAGGCCGCCATCGTTTAATAATAATTTTACAATTGTTTTACATTAATAAAACACGCGAAAGATGATTACTTGATTCTGAGTCAGTATAAGGTATAAACAGCAGAGCGAATTATATTGATTCTTCAACACGTTGTGATGGTCGACTGGCGCAAAGCGGTGCTTTCGCTGATGACTTCTTCAAGTTCTTTCGTATGACTATGTCGGTTTTGATCACAAATTACGCGCCCGCGAGTTGCAGAGGCCTTTATACGTAAGGTGTGTTTATGCAAATCGCCGAGTGTCACTGAAAGTAGAGTGCGGCACCGACATTCGTAGATCGATTTCAGTACACTCTCAAAATGTTGGGTAAATTTAGTTGGGTAATTGGCGGTTGGTTAAAAAAGTTCGTTGTTCGTGGGCGATTATCTACCCAACTGAGCAATATAAGTACTTTTAACCAATATTGAGGCAATTATTTTTACCAGAATATTGGGCGGATCATTTACCAACAGTATTGGTAACTGACAGGTTGGCATTGTTGGCTCCGCAGTTGTGTAACTTGCCACATTTCCATGATGGTTGGTAAATTGTCGTCGCTTGGCAACTGATGTTGGGTTAAAAACGGTGCCGATATATAATCTACCAGTTATTGTTTGATATTGTAATATTATCACATTCCAAATGCAATCTGGTAAATTTCTGTGGCACTAAAAGGTTGCGTTAAAATTGCTCTAATAAGCGCGTTGCGATATGCTGTTTTTGTGGATGTAGTGCGATGTGTGTGTGTGTGTTTGTGTTAGTGTGATGGCTGTGGCGTCGACACGTGTCGCCGCTTCGATTCTTTTGTCTGTTTCTCTCCTAGTCCCTTCCTGCCTCCCTGCCCGCGACGCCTCTCCATCTCTGGAAGTCTCGCTTCGTCCAACACCTTGGGTTCACGCCTCGCGTCGTCCTAGGCCGCTTCCTTGTACTGCCTCACTTTCTCGTGATCTCTGGTGTGCGCGTGTGTGGCTATCTATGTGGTGCCTACCGTGTGCGTCGTGTGGGTTTGTGTGTGTGTGTGTGTGTCCGTGGTGTGTGTGTGTGTGTGTAGTGTGTTGTTTGTGTGTGTGTGGTGCGAGGGGGCGGGGAATTGCTACTGTTACCCAATACGTAGGAAAACCCAAGTACACAGAATATATATTTACCCACATTATTGGGTAATTGCCCAAGTAAACTGATCGATCAATACATCGTTTTTGTCCATTCATTTAAGCATATGGAATTGCTTTATTACTGTCTTTTCAGTTACTTATTGCTATTTCTTGTTTCTCATGTTAGGGTTATTATTTGTATCTTCCGACGTCCCCCAATCATTAAAAAGAATGACCACTAAAATTATCGTAGTTGTCGATTCTATAAAGTCCTTTTTTGTATGCCCGATTCTTTTTAAAAAAAAGATAATTGCACAAGTACCTCCTAATCGCATATTTCAAGTGGGCTCTCGTATTAGAACATATATCTATCGCAGGAAAAATTACACATGTAAGCAGGAAAGCAAACGTGAAAATCATTATACCTAGTAGTTGGGCCAATCATTCCAAGGATGAGGAAAAAGGTAGGCAAAGATGATGTTGTGGACAAAATCGTGGAGTCAATAATTGCTAAATAGGATGTGATGGGTGAATGATTAGGCAACAAGTCTGCTGTTAGATCGGACGTTATCCCATGACCAGGATAGTGTATCCAGAGTTGGGGTAAATTGATATTTTCGGAAATAATCGTTGGCAATGTACTGGGCAATGTCATACGGTGGTAAAATTGTTTTGGTAGTAATACTCCACACTAAAATATAACCAACTGTTGGGGTAATAAGGTTGGTTCAAAATATGAGATGGACCCAACTGATAGACAATTTAATTTGCCAACCATATAGTAAAACTGGATTAACCCAACATCAGTGGGAAAGATAATTATGACCAATAGTTGTGCTGGACAGCTATTTACCCTCATGTTGGTTAAAGGCTGGGCATGTATTTGCCAGACTATTTTCAAGAGTGCTAGGCCGATTATCACCAGACCCTCAGACGTCGCGGGCGTAGGCTGGTTTGGGCGTGGAGAGGTTCACATCTTGGGGAGATGGAAAGGGGAGGTTCACATCTTGGAGAGATGGAAGTAAAGTTTAGAAATCAGCTGTTGAAAGCAGAAAAGGGGTGCAAATTTCTTTTTACTTACCTCTGCCTCTGGCGGGGGGGGGGGGGGGGAATGCATGTGCACGTGTGTACCCAGTACAACTCCAGCCTAACTAGTAGTGGGGGACTTGGGGTGCAGTTACCCCTACCATGAAATTCAAACATGGCATAGCTTGTTACGATTTCATGAAACAATGTGGGATTTACAACTACATGTATAAAAAAAATCATATTTCATTTTTCTGAAACTGCTTACGACATGCATTTAATCTTGTAATGATTCATATACAGCTCACTCACATAAAACTCGTGTGTGAGCAACAACATACAAATAGAAATTTTAAAAACAAATCAACAGGGAGATGGCGATGGGTCATATCTCCAAACAGTGATTTCTATTCTTCTACTGCTATATTTTCTTCATCATGTCTATTCTCTGCCCTCCAGAAGGTAATGCTCATTACGCCACTGGCAGAGTACTGCAGTCATGGAATAAATTTGATAATGATTTTTAATCAAATTTATATCAAATTATATCATAACCCATATGGTTTGTTTTTATACACCTTCCACAAGTGCACACTTTCAAGTAGATTCATTGTATAGAGCCTAAGCACACTATACGATTCGAAACAAAGCACATGTAGGAATCGTACACCTTCGTGTGTGTCTACATCCTTCCAGGTGAATTGCATATATTTCTCACCTTTCGGTGTGCAAACATATACGGTTATCGATAATGGAAAAGGAAAGGAAAAAATAATGGTGCAATGGTGCGAGTTTTCCTCGTTTTCTCTGTATTTCCCAAGCCATTTCACTGTCCGTTCTGTGCTTTAATGGTATGAATAGTGTATACTATCAATTAAAGCAGTTACATTTTTGGGACATAAATAATGTAAGCTCCGCTTTTAATGCAGCTTTGTCCATTTTTTATTGCAAAATTTGCAAACGCACTGTTCATAATATTTTGAATTGCACATTTATTTTATTGATGGACGTTGTAAACTGTTTAAATTACGGTTCAGTAGCAATATGTACTGTGTTATATATTTTGTATCTATTTACTAGATTTTATGTGTTGCTTTTAAAAGCTCAGAATTATTAACTGATGTTGTTAGATTGGTTCCAGAGTCCCATGAAAGACAAAATGACGTTGAATGTGTATCGCTAGCTCTAGATAAGCTATCTCATTATGTACTAAATGGCCCCAAGTTCTCTGTAATCCATTGTCTATTCATAGCATTCAAAATGCATTGATTGCAAAAGGGGCCCAACTCCAGAACTCGGACCTCTTTTGCATGGATTTAGCTCAATACCCGCATGTGACTAGTGATTTCAGCATTTAAAATGCATTGAACTTATAAGAGGGGCCCAACTCTAGGTCTTGGGCCGCTCTTGCCTTGATTTAGCCTGTCCCATTTCAGCATGAAAAACTAATTCTATGGCAGTTACCCTGTATCACAATAATAGTTTGCATGGAACCTGATCTTGAGAAGTGTTAAAAATATGATAGAATAATAAATAAAGATATACTCACAGATTAGAAATATGTGGTATGTTCATCTTCTCCAGGGCACTATCTCATAAAACTTGCAATCAATTACAAATCCAAAAATCGATTGTAAGTCTTAAAATACTGGGTTCTGATTGGTTGAAATCAACTTGCGATCGATTTTTGAGAGTTGCAATCAATTGCAAAGTTTTATGAGACAGGGCCCAGATGTTATAATTGTTTAATTCGAGAAGGGCTCAAGTTCGGAGACTTTAGTTCGCCATCCCTCTGAAATTAAAAAAAAAAAGGGTGAAGTGCTTCACATCATAGCATTTGTAAGTTATGAACTAATGTTATAACTAATTGGGTAAAGTGTGAAGCATTTAATTGACATAGACTTCCTTTAAGATATTCAATAACGTTAATTTCCTGCAAAAACAAACATACTTCTTGGACTTGGGCCCCTTTTGAAATCAGCAATTCAATTACGCAGTGAAATGGACTGCCACAGGAAGCAATATTGTTTACAATTTTGTGCTCCGGGTCTCGAGAAAGAAGTAACCCCCCTGCCGAGAAAAAAAAAATCAACTATGTTATTAACAGTGTGTTCACATAGTTAGGACAGTGTGAACACAGTATGGCACTATAATGTGGACTTGTTTCATTTTCACAGTGTGTCTGTGTCACTCTGTGGTCTTAGAGGTCATACTGTGACGACCCTGTGTTTTTCTGGCCACTGTGTGGATTTGATTCATGTTCACAGTGTGACACGGTAATCACTCACAGAGGTCCCACCACTGTGATGACCCTGTCTGTGTGGTTTTTTTTTCTGGCAGGTGATGACCACTGTATGGAGTTGGTTCATTTTCACAGTGTGACATCGTGATCATTGGATGAACACAGTATAATGATATTGTGTTGTTGTTGTTGTTTTTTCTGGCAGGGTCTACTCAGCTTGCAAACCATTTTTCCTTCAAACGTCCTTTTTACATCCTTTTTTTGGAAACGACACACGAACAAGCAAAATATATCTGGCTGCAAGACCTGAATGAAATTAGCGCTCTGACCTATTATAAAGTAATTGGTTCGTGGTGGACACACGGGTCACTTTAAATTACGTTTGACACTGAAAAATAATAGGAAAAATTTTCGTCAATATGAGAGGACGGATATAAAAACACTGAACTTTGTATAGCATTGTTTAATTGAATTGAAATTTATTCTCTACTGGGCAGGCATAAAAATATGAAAAATGATTATTGAATTTAAAAATTGAAACCGTTTCTCATATGTATATAGGTAGATAGATAGATAGATAGATAGATAGATAGATAGATAGATAGATAGATAGATAGATAGATACATACATACATACATACATACATACATACATACATGCATACATACATACCTACATACATACATACATACATATATACATACATACATACATACATACGTACGTACATAGATAGATTGATAGATAGATAGATAAAAAGAGAGATAGAGAGATAAATAGATAGATAGATAGATAGATAGATAGATAGATAGATAGAGATATACATTTGTACGTTTTTGATAATTATATCGACTAATCGAAGAGTATAGTCATCATGATAATGAATATACTTTCAAGTACCTAAAAGAATTGATTTTCGTCACAAATTTCATCAGTTTTCAACAAAATGAGCTTTAATCATACTTTAAATACAATATACTGTATATGCGATATACTGTCAATTAATATCAAACATACAAATATAATTCAAAGTAAGTTTAAAGGGTTTTAACATAAGACCTTATGTTTATTGTATTATAAGCTGCAATAGTAATCGTATGCAAGCTTCGAAACTCCGTAATCGGTGTAAGATGTGTTTGCATACAGTTTGCAAATAGTAATGCTGGAAATAACTCATGAAAATATAATTTGTTTGAGATAACAATATGTTTAGATGTTAGGATAGAATAACAGGGAATCGCAAAAACACATAAATTAAACAGTAGAAGAGAGACGGGGGCGGGAAGAACTACTGGAAAACGAATCCTTGTAGATATGTTAACAAAATCTTTTCATAAAGCCTATATTCATACAATTTTTGCCATTTTATCTTATAACACACTACATGGCATCGCCTATAATACACACACAAAAGAAGTCTAAATCCAGATACATATACAAATCTGCCTCTCTTTCAAAGAATGAGAACGTACGTGCATATTGTATGCTGTGCTCTCATAACAGATTTGAAATGACACAATAGCTCGTCTGGCAGGGACGTATTTTCAATCAGAGAAGATATATAGAAGATATTCCCTATTTCCTGAGTTCTGACTTCGAAGAAAGTCCATTGTCTTGTCACTGAACAACATATACATTAAGCAGAGTGTGTTCATTGTATTGGAATTATTATTTTTTTCAGCTGCAGCACCAGCGCATGGCAAAATTGACCCAGACAATACTGAATAAAATGTGGACATCACTTCCGATGTGGAATTGAAAGCTGCTGCATGGCGGATAGCTGATTCACTTTCTCATTTAGCATTATAGTTGACTTATATGTATAATGGATTTTTTTCTTAATACAAAAGGAGAATAACAAACGTGTTGGACACAAATAGAATAGGGCGAATAGTGATATAGAATTTCTTGCATCATTATAGGGTACTTAACTAAATCTACAAATGTAACATAGAGATTAGAGACTGTTAAAACTCTTCAGTGTACAAATTAGCAGCATCAACTGATTCTACACAGTAAAAACGCTGACCGTTGTTTAAGCCTGTCACTCTAACAACATTCTTTAAATTTTTTAAACAACCATGACTGTGGAATCAGTCTTTTAAACAATATTGTTCAAATGGTAACCAATATTGTTTAAAAGACGGATTTCACAATCAAGGTAGTACAGATTTTGACTGATTGTTATTGGTATTTATCCTCCCCAGGCCCATACAAACACACACAAGGCCTGTGCATTCTTTGCCGCTTAGTGGCGATACCCCGAGAATTTGAACGCCCTGATAGAATTTTTTTCCGGGCGTGCAAAACACTGCAAAACCATTAAACATAACATACATGTATACTACTAATCAAACACCATTATTTTTAAGTTAGAATTTAACCCCCCCCCCCCCCGGGGGGGGGGTACTTGCCTAGTAAGGTGAACGGGAGTGTGCCGCTCTAATAGGTGACTTTTTCGCGAAAAATCCTTAAACTATGGCCGTCATGATTTTTGATAATTTTACGGATTATACACTAGAATTTTCGCCTTTCATCTGCTAAATTGCTAAAAAATGACCTCCTTTCTTCACAAAAACCCTTAATAATTTACGTGGTTAACACTCACTTTTCCTGCCAATGACCCTTAAAATTTTAGCGTGGTCTGCCGGTTTTTTCGACTTCAGGCCGGCACACCCTCGTTCGGAACAAAAATCTGAGTTACCCCCCAGCCCCCAAGAAAAAAAAAAAAAAAAAAAAAAAAAAAATAAAAAAAAAAAAAAAAAAAAATAAAAAATAAAAAACAAAACGAAAAAAAAAAAAAATACACCACACAAACCCCTAATATCTCCCCAAATAGCGAATATTAACACTGCCAAAAAAATTATGGCCGAAAATCTTTGATATTTCACCCTTACTTATGCCCCCCCCCCCTGCCATTCGAAACATACATCGACGCGTCTGACTCTGTGAAATGTTACATGCAAAGTGTACAGATTTCTTTTTTTTTTCAGTGGTATACCAAGAGGAATGAAATCGTAATTGCGTTACGATGTCAAGCACACTAATACAATCACCTTTCAATATCTTTGATTATTATGGAATTCAGTAAATTCACCAACAGAATGTGATATTATTCAAGAGAAAATGTTAGAATTGGAAGAATTCTTCAATTTATGATACAATATTGTTTAAGGATTCCCGCTTTGAAAATTTCTAATCAAAAAAAAATCTACTTGTTATCCATTTTTTACGAATTTGCTGTGACAGTCACATTTACAGTTCTACTTTCCATAAAGGTTCAATTTCCACCAGGGTCCTACTTAATTCGATATGCTGGATAATGTTCTTGTTTCTCCTCACGTACACACATTCCAAACAAAGGATTCCCAGCTTATAGATTTACACTCTAGCTGCTAGTGTCTATTGGTACATATACAGCGTGTCCCAGAAAAAAATGTCCCTCTCGTAGACAAGAGAATAATTAGCAAAATCTGGTTTTATACTCAATTAAGTTTACATATTTAGAAAGCTCATCTTATTTTCTAACTTCTGTGAAAATTTCATTGGTCTCGCTTCATTGGTTTTGAACAAACAGTCCATTATGTGACAGCAGTACTTTTCAGTCCATTCCAAGTTTGCAGTGCTTCATCAAAGCATCAACCTGAATGGTAATCAGGTGGAATGATGTGCAGAACAATAAAGGTTTACAAGCTGGACATTGAAGGACAAACTTTAAATGGAACACATCCTATGAAAGCAAACATGGGCAGTGGAACTGAATTTTGATTAGTTTTCATTTTAAAAAGTGAATGAACTTGACTTTAGTTACTTTATAACAACAAGAACACAGTAATTGACATGAAAGTGAAGCATGGAATAATGCATGGTATGTCTGTAGAGTGCATTTCTTTTTAGTAAACTTGGAATGGGCCGAAAGGGCCGAAAAGCACTGCTGTTACATAAGAGCCTGTATATTCAAAACCAATGAAGTGAGACCCGTGAAATTTTCACAGGAACTACAAAATTAAATGGGCTTTCTAAATATGTAAACTTAATTGAGTATAAAACTTGATTTTGGTAATTATTTTGTTGTCTACGAGAGGGACATTTTTTTCTGGGACACGCTGTATATGTTTCAGCTCATTGCATTTGGTTCTTGAGGCAGACATTTTTTTTTACCTTCTCCGATCATGTCACTTCCGTTTATCATCAGTCTTCGAATCCCGCCAGCTCAAGATCACAACCTAACCCTACTTCAAAAGAGAAACACAACATGAACACTTCAGGTGATTATGTGCATGTCAAGCTTGTTGTGACGTGCATAATCTTGTGTGTTCTTAATCGATCGTACCTCGTACCTATTGATTCAACGATCAAAACGCGATGCAAGGATCGAGACAGAATTACCTTATGATGATTCAGAGGCGTGGCCACGGGGGGCGGTGGAAGGGGGCTCCTATTTTTTTAAAACTTATTACAATGACAGAATTTGACTGTCCTTCAAAATTTCGTCCCCCGCCCCCAATTATTGTTGATTGGTTAGTAAAAAAAAAAGATGTTTTTTCGTCGGGTCGTGGCCCATCTGCCTCCCGTCTTATCGGCCCGGGGGTGGGTCGGTGGGGAGGGGGCCACTGTCATATTAACAAAGGTGTACATCCATGCGCCGTGTATGGACGGTCAAATGGAACCAATAAACAAGCTAATTATCCTTCGATCTCAGAATCTACCCTAAACAAGCATTTCTAGTCTGGAAAGATACCCTTTTCAGTCAACCCTTCTGTTAAAATATACTCTTTCCCCCCTGATTTATGGTGTTTTAGTGTACCGACCCGACCGTGAAAAAAAAAACCTTTTACGCTTTTTCACACTGCGCAATGAGTGTACACTTTGTAATGAACAGTGCCGCCACCCCCCACCGGTTCTTGCCGGATGCAGGTTTGCTGGCAGTTTTGGCTATATTTGGAAGGGGGGGCTGGGGGGCAGGCAAATTTTCCGATCGGAGTTCCGTCCCCCCCCCTCCCCTCCGCCCCGCCCCCCCCCCCCACAAGATTTTACTCTGTCGCGCCCCTTGAGATGATTTTGCACAGTTCGTGCGCTTCTCACAGTCTGATTAACTTCGCATGGTATAGCACTATCGATGATTATCTGCCATAACGATCAAGCAAATATCAGCCATGCTGCCACTACGCGCGGATACTATTTGATGTTTAATCCCCAAAGGGCACCGAATGTACCACTGTAAGGAAGCTTGCATTGAAGTTGAATAATTTTTTTATTTAAATTTGTTTTGGACGAAGCCTCACCGACCGAACTCTGAGTAAGAATCATATGAATGAAACTATCGATATGGCGAAAAAATTTTGTTTAGCTTGAGCATGTTGACTGATCACTTGTATTGAATTAAAGTATGACCTGTACGAAACTAATAACCGTGGCCATTGAAGCTTCTGTGTAGGCGCCATTAGAATCAATACAAGGCACATGCGTGTTCCCGTAACCAAACGGTTAACACACAGGAAAACACAATTTTTATTATGAGTTCACTAGTATTAGGATTAACGGTATATGTATGACCTTGATAGAAAACTAACACACAGACTGAAGCAAACACACAATATTTGAATTATCTCAGCCATTTATTTCTAAAAGTGAAATTGTTCAAAGCAAAAGCTCCTTAAGATTCTCTTGATTCAAATATAGTTACAACTGTTCCTGTGCCCCGGGTCCCTTGCCGAGAACTAATATCTAAATCCCTTGATAACGGCATCTCATGCTCATTCATTGCCAATTACGATTATTGCACTGATATACTGGCGGTCCCCCGAGCCGCCAGAACGCTACCAAGCCACCGCCCAGTGTGGCATCTGGTAAGGAGTGGTAGCAACAAAGTACTTTCAACGTTTCTAAATGGTTGTGTTTCCATAGACAAGTCGTTATAAATTCTTACATGATTAACATTTAAATACAATTCATAAATCCTTGGAGGAATATTTGATTGCTTATTTTCTTGTAGGGGCCTAATGCTCTTAAACGGGAGAAGGCGCCAGCAACTAACAGGCATAATTTAAGAATAAACATGACTTGTGAGTATTGTTTTTGGACGAATTTTATGGCTTACATTGGTGACAAAAAAAGCTCTAAGTAAAGGGGTAGCTGTGTGCATATCTACCTCATCAAGGGCCGCTATAAAATCAGTAATTTGTGTTATTTTACGTCTTTGTAAGTTTTACTCTAAGCAAAAATCTGTGGCAGAAAAAGCTATAGGGGGAGGAGTTTATCCATTCAAACAGTTGCCACATATCATTTCCACGTGCGGGGCTAACACCGTCGCGTGACGATGCATTGGTCACGCATGCAGTCAGCTCCCTGCGGTGCACGTGCAATCTGATTGACTGGCAAGAATCAAATGTTTTAACATTATGCCTGTTAGTTAGCTGGCGCTACTACCTCTCCCCCTTTAAAAATTTCACATGTAGATTTGAAAGTGTTTGGACATGACATGTAATATTGTTTAGTAGTAGTGTAGTAGTAGTAGTATAGTAGTAGCTAGTAGTAGTAGTTAGTAAAGAAAGTAGTTAGTAGTAGTAGTAGCTTAGTCAGTAGTAGTTAGTAGTAGTAGAAGTATAGTAGTAGTTTGGTGGTATTAGTAGTAGCGATAGATTATAGTACGGTCGTATGATAAGTGATAATTATAGTATCATTGCTATATTGATCATTTGATATTACTTACTATACACTCATCTCATAAATTATGGCTGAATATTTCTGTCTGATTACTTAAGTTTATCTTCGTCCTATATCGTTTCCAAAATTTCAAGACAAGTGATTATTGTCACAAAAACTCAGTAATGTGAAAGCAATTTTTGGCATTTCCTGAGCATAAATTAAAACTAAAATACGTCTGAGCGCAATAACAATTACATATTTATTTTTTAATCATATTGATAGTTTTTGTTTAAATCTATGAAAAATATGTAACATTAAAGTGATCTTTAAAAAAAAAAAACACCCCAAAAATGATAAATTTGTGACTAATGGCACTTTATGCATTGAATGTTAACATCAGGAACTTTTGTCGTTACAAGTCTAGAATAACAGCGCGTAACCAGTCACTGTGACTCAAACAACAACAAACAACAATGACCGCGCTATTATATAAACAAGCGTTTTATTAGTGTCGCAGTCCGGACTTCTACAAAATGCTCAGCATTTCTGAAATTCTTAGATATAGATTCTGTTCACCTGGTGGAGGCAAATATTAAATCTCAGACTGTACCGTTCACCCTGAAAAATGGCAACTTCTTTAAAATGTTCTTAAAAATATTTCGACCAGTATGCTGGTGTATTGCGCATTATCACACAATCCAAATTGGATTGTGTGATAATTGCAATAAACTCACGCTTCGGAAATATTTTAGAAAATATTGAATATGTTTCCAAGGGGGCACTATTTGGGTTAAGCTTTGCTTGTAGTAGTGTTCCTTCGATTATTGAATTAATTTTAACATAATGGGATTGTATAACAGTTATTTATGCTCAATGTAGTAGGTGAAAAGTAGGCCTAATTGGCCTACTTTACAGTCACCTGGGGCCCCCAGATTGCACGACACTGAGACCAACTACAATTACTATTGGCAACAGGGATCAATATCTTAGGCGGCCATGATTTAGGTGTCTGCGTGTGAATCTCGACAACTCACAGTAGGATCATTAGCTCTAAGTCGAGCTCTAAATGTCTAGGGTCGCTCCGTGAAGCGTCTTCAACTATTGTTCTCGCTCAGGTTTGAACTGACAATAACGCAGAATGCGCGATGGGATAGCAGGCTTTTATGGAAAGCTGTCTTCTATATGACCTGTCGCCGGAGCAAATGTCGAATCACCTACCATAGAACAATAGGAAGTCATGAACACAATATCAGCACACGTTGTGTCCCATCAACTTCCCAATTTTAACAATCATAAAATCACCGTGTCTTCCGTTTCAGACATCATGTATAATATTCACATAGAATCCAATGAATGATACTTTTTCGCCCAGTAATAAATCAATATTTAAGTTTATAGAGTACTGTTTATAGCATTGATTTAGATGATATATTTTCAGGATCAGTGCCAGAAAAACACATTTTAAAATGAAAATCAAAAGTCACTGAATGTATTGAAGCAAAGACTGTAACAAAATCGGGGGGTTCCACTGCTATAACTCAGGCGGGAAAAACGGCATTATATATAAATTCTAAATATCGGTATCTTTCTTGAAATTTTAATCGCTTAAAATAGAATAACGGGTCAATGATAGTACATTGGAGAAAAGCCTTACATATGGCATCTAATATTATCTAACGCTCCAAAACAGATTAAGGCATGACATTATCGACGACCGTGCTTGGTCAGTCTAGATTATATTCGATTAAGATCGATTTACAACTTAGAGCTGGAGTTGGACTGTTAGAGTCGTTTTCGAGGGAAGGTCGCGCCCAAAGTTCAGGCGCCAACTTCAACCGTTAGATGGTCCTAGGTCGGTTTCGTGAATCTACCCCAGGCCTTACAGTCCACCTCCGCGATCCCCCTACACTCTATCATCGTCATAGCGATACGAAAACAAAATATAATATGCTTAACACATATGATCGTTCTGAAAATTTCACTGAATAAAATTTATCATCGGGGAACATGTACACTTCCGCAAGTTCCACATCTTATTTATAATCCCATGGTTCTCTCCATTCTCCCACCCAACGCCGTGCATCGATTGGCTCACTCATATCCCTCTCCTCACCCATCTAGCTCAATCCTCCTGCCTCCGCTCCGCAATCCAACAACTGATTACGATACCGCGCCTCCTTGCTATCGTTGCAATCGAAACTCGCGAGGGTAGAGTATTTGATTTTGGCTCTGAATTGGTACATCTCGAAATCTGCGGCAGTTAAGATATACGTGTGTACACGTTAGCGGTTGTAGAGCCCACAGTCTGTAAGTTGATGCTTGTAAAGTTGACGAAAAATTGGAGTGGGGACATGTATTTTTTTTCCAGTTCTGCATCCGCACATGTATCAAATAGTATTTCAGCTGTGTCCCCGCGTATTATTTTTGTCTGTTGGTGAATGATCACATTGAGTGACCAGTGTTGAATTTAAAATTTAGGGCAAACCTGTTATAAAGTAGACTTAGGGACCTGGCATATAGTAATATCGTTCTAAATGATGTTCAAAAATCATTATGAGTCACATTTACACCATACCAGGAAGATCTCTCAGATTATTATTAGGGTGACGTGAACGCGACTACGCTTATTGGGACAAAAACAGTCTCCCATAGGCAATAACAGCACCGGCTCTATGGGGATAATGGACGAGCGTGTTGTGCGCGGAGCCCCGAAATGGTCACCTTTTTCCAAAGAAGCATCAGATTTGAGGTGATATTAAAATACGGATCTGCTATGAAATACTTCGGAGTGTTTGGTATCATATCGAAAAAGCAGCATTTTCTCCAGTATAAACATGTATACAGGGAGAGTTGTAGTTCCAAAAATATCGTGGTTCAAAGCTGGTCGACGATAACATTCACATGCGAGCTGGTAGCATTCCAAGATGGTCGACCCTAGCAAACTTCCCCATTCGATTTATGACATTTCGGATATGTACAATCATTTATGAGGTTAGTTTTTCGCTAGCGTACATCAGATCCTATTGTAAAAACGCTCCCGAAAACCCCCTTTTGTCCGATCAGCGAATCAGGAGGCGGGGCAGAATATGCATGCGCACCACAGCAGCCGCCGCGCGATGTCACGTTGAATTACAAACTACGTCACGTTCAATTGAAGCGCGATCTTGGGCAGCTGGCAAGAAGCCGCATGCATCTGCACGCATCATCCGGCTGGCAACAAGACCTATTTTTAGCCACGCGCCTGCACTGACTCGCCCTACTGTGTCCCGCACATGGAGCGCTCTGTGCGCAAATCAGCCAATAGCAGCTTTCGTTATTTTCACTGAAAATGGACTCGAACCCCGGTCCGCAAACCCGCATTGAATGAATGAATGAATGAATGAATAATGCACTGATGAATGCATCGCGCGCAGCCTGTGACTGCGTGAAACATGATTTATAACGTGCGCGTAGACATGTTACATAATGGTAAGAATCATTAGTTCATGGGGAATAATCCTTACGTAAGCACAGAAATCATTGGGGAGGGACGAAGACATCGCGTACGCGACACTAGCGCCGAAAGCTAAAGCACACAGCCGCATACACAGTTCGCGGGCTCATTAACTGTCTACGCGAACGACCAGCTGATTCGGCAAAAGGTGCTACGTTGTGTAGCATATTTTTCTGCTGCATTTCCCCAAAACATGTACTAAATTATTACACCGATTTTGCCAGGCCTTATCTGTGGATTGAAACATTGAAGAAAGAAGTGAATATTTAACAAGGTATTATGTGACATTAATTTTATCAAATTCTGTAGTTCTTTATTTCAATATTCTTAATAGATTAAAAATAATTTATCCTTGCAAGTCTCCCTATTATTAATTCACTTTATTTGAAAATAAAACGCGGGTTTTACTGGCGATAGCCCGATGATCACGAGGTCGGTCAGACATGGATTGGCCGATACTGACGCATTGGCGATGATTTCGTCAGATAATCTTCATGCTAAGCTGTGCATACGGCGCGCGATGTGCATATAGCTCATGGTTCAGAACTGATGAAATCTGTTTCGCTTAATATTTGGGCAGGGCTTCTAATTTTTAACAATATTGACATTGTCGGTCAGCCCCTCATGCATCAGGAAAGAACAGGACTGGAGACAGATGAGCAGATGAGGTACCCTGTTAATCTACGTTGGATCTCTTGCAGTGCAACCCCACTGTAGTGGTAAAGCCCCGGTTATATGAGCATGTGCACACTAAACCGATCGATGCACGTGCACACTACAGTTGCAGGTGAAAATTTGAATCACTTTTTGATCTGATTCGAGTGGAAAAGAAGGCATCGGGTATAATCAGTAAGTCGAAAGATCCCTGATCGTTGAGAATCAAGCAGTTTGAAAGGTTCATGGACATCAACTTGCATTTTGATATATTTAAGCAAATTTTCATTCGCAATCGGCACTAGTGCAAAAATGCAACCTCGGCTAAAATCTACGAGTTGCTGTCGCACGCAGGGTTGGCAATGATCCCAGGAAAGTACCTGATTTCCCACCCAGGCGGAAATACTGGAAATACCTAGGAAATATGTGGGGCCGATACCTAGCCTGTAACTCTTGAAGTTGTACATGTACAAGGTCAACTAAAATGGCCAGTAATGCTTCATTTGGGCTTCGTTCTTACACCCAAATCACTTTGAACTGATAAATTTCAAATGAAAAGACTGTATTAAAGAGAAAACAAAACCACCTTTTCAATTTTGAATTAATTTAATTCAGTGTTATTTCACAATACTGCAGCAGAACTACACTGTACATTATTCAGGTGTTAGCATGTAGGCTTTTTTTGGTGGGGTGCTGTGCCTGCAGGCGGCCCTCATCTGGCTCAGTATACGGACAAAATCCCATAATCATGTCTACTGGGGATAATGCTGTTTTAAGTGTTCTGGACTTATGGAACAATTTCAGAATTTGCAGACTGAAATGATCGAAAACAATTCTAAAAATAAAAGTGGTGATTTTTAAAATTTTGCCTACTTTTGGTATTTGATTGGCTGTGTAGAAAATTTGTCCAACCAATAAGAATGAGTTCCTA
>JZLH01S0388973.1:31269-45019 GCA_001188425.1 Eucidaris tribuloides | reverse complement strand
ATCGTCCCTGGATAAAATTAAGATACTCCTATGTTTATGCTAAGTTCTCCATAAGTAAACAGATTACAGACAAATCCTCCCAGGTGGGAGATCCACTCCTGCTAGTGTATAGTTGGTATATATTTCAACTCATTTGGTTCTTGAGGCATTTTCAAGTGTTCCCAATCATGTCGCTAACCTTTAACACAACAGAACACTTCCTTTTTAACCAAACATTTACACAAATAATCATGCAGACGAACATGGACATCCGTACGTGGCATAAAGTTAGTAGTGAATATGGAAACGCTAGGGCCAGTTATAGAATATTGACCTGTAAACTACCAATCCTACAACTATTTATTACATTTGAATTGTGAACTATTTTCACATTGAAATGTAAATTATGTAACATTCTTTCACCTGGAAACCAAAAAATGGAGAACTCTGATAAAAGACTTTCCATCATCAACTAGTTATCCAGTTTATCTTAAACTAACCAAAGAAACTAGCACTGTTATTGAAATCTAATGACACGGCAAAATGATGTCAGAGGTAATTGAACACTTAAATGAAGTGTAGTATCGGAAGTGGAGGTGGTTTTCAAATTTGGGTAAAATACTTCTAGAATTAAGTAAAATGTTTAAAGGCACATTGTCATGACATAATAAAAAAAACGCATTCTTTTGACTAAAATCATGAAAAGGGTGCACTAATGACACCCATAATGCAACAGAAACAGCCATAACAGTGTAGAAAACTATAACATTTGTCTTTTCCTCCCACAATCTGTACTCTATAGCACTGCAATAGTCCATGTTCGTGAATATGTGCCTGCGTTCCAGGACTAATTGTCATCCTCTATGTGCTTGAGTTGACCCTTGACAGTGGGCCTTTAAGGTTCATGCCATGAATTCTTCCCGTTGTAATAATATTCATTTCTTTCATGCAAGTATTATTTAAAAAAAAATCTTTGTTACAGAAAGTGTTACGTAATTATATGCTCGTATGTGAGTTCAAACTCTATCATGGTCATAATAGGCCTACTGACTTCTGGTATGAGCAGAACTGTACAATTTATTTTTAACTAGACAATAATTATTCTTTTCAGCCTGGATATGCACTTCAGTTTGCGCAAATGTTGATATAAGTTTTTTTTTTCAACCTATGCTTTGTTATTTCCCTTGACGTAATATTAAATGCGACTCATGTGTTACAAAGAAGAGAGCAGAATTTCATTTACTGTATCGATATCTCATTTGAATGTGAAATCAGTAATGATGTAGGCCTACACGTTCCTTGCCAGTTATTTGCTGCTTTGCCGAAATCTATTAAGTAGTTTTTAATGTGAAAATTATATATATATATATATATATATATATATATATATATATATACGTATAATAGTAATAATGAACACATTATACTTATATAAATGAATATATACACATGTGTACATATACATCATATACATACATACATACATACACAATTACACATACACATATATCTGTATGCGTATGTTTATTCTGTCCATTAAAACAACTGAGTTCGAACACGAATGAGTGCTCATAAAACCCAGTATTATAACCCTTGGCAATTCATTGGTGACAGACTCACAGATGATAGCATTCACTTCGTCCAAACATGAAATAAGACGAAACGAGACACTCACTTGAATAAATCATGAACTGTACATTTTAAAGTAATACTGACTACTACCAAACATTACGAAGAAAGGCGAAAGTAGTGTAGCACTTTTACCTTGTGGCGGAATGTAGAAAAGCAGAAGCGGTTGTAAATGCAGATCGGATGTTGTCGAGAAGGTCGGGAAAATCGTCTTCGCTAACGTCATCACGGATGGCGACCACGAGGTCTATATATCCACGATCGTTGTCGAGCCTAACACGGGATGTCCTCACCATTACGACTTCCAAGTAGATGATCAACAACCCGGTGTAAATGGCGCCCCGCAAAGTCCTTGAGGCTGTGCCCGGCATGTTTATCTTACACCCTTAGATCGGAGATGACACTGTACTATACAAGTAGAACCTTCTCAGCGTGTTTTGCTTGCTTGGAATGATCACTTCGAAGACCACATAGCTGGCATATGTATAAATAATTTGTTTAAAGGTGCCAGATGAGACAAACAGGAGACAAACTTAACTGTGCTTATGGTGATGACGTCATTTCGAAGCATGACTAGTTTTGCGATCACTCCCTGTAGATTTTCGGCGAATAAGTTCCACTCATGGTGTCAATTGTGTCGAGACATTTCGCAGTGAAGGAAGTAGAAGTATGTTTCCCTGAGCGCGGTGCGCAGCAATCGCCAAAAGCTTGTCTAATACACAAAATATAACCATGGAGAAAGCAGAATAGGTTTTACGACAGTTAGAACATCTCATATTAAGCTGTGTATTACTCTGTTGTATATATAACACATCTATTTTAAAGCTGCCTTAATGAGTCTTTCTGTAAAGCTGTCAAGTTTACTTATCTGCCTTACAGATTCTACGGTACACATCTAGCGTATATGTAGCCCAAAACTACAACAGATTTGAGATTTTAATCCTTCAAATGAAGCGAAAGTGCAGCAATGACAGGGAAAAGTAAATACGTAGAAAAACATTGGGTCAAGATTTATTAAGTAACTGGAAAGGCCTGAACAATATATATATATTTACCCAAAGCGAGTGTATAATTACTTCGGGTGAACCCATTGCATCGGTAGTACTTTCTTTTCGTGACAGCACCGTCCATATTACTGTTATCGTATCTATGCTTTACAAATAATGTACTGGCCGGTCACCGGGTGCGAGAGCTTAGTCTTCTAGTTGTGAACAGGGTCTGGAACTGATGACGAGCACTCGGGTGGTGAAACTTCTGAACAATTCCTCGCAGTCAATTCAGTGATTTGAAAGGTCGACATGGTGTGCACGTGCAATTAAGGGGCAAAAGAAGCTTTGTGTGATGTTTTTTGGAAGAGTAGGGTCACAGTAAACAGTCTGGGTAACCAAGGGCGTCATAGTTTTATTCAGAGAGCTCTCTCTCCGGCACATATTTGTTTTACATTCGTCATCGATTATTATGAACAGGGAAACAACACATGTAATAATCCCATAGAGGAAACTATTGTGCTGGGATTCCAAGAACCTAATCCTTGACTTGATTTCGAAACAGAAAGTTTACGGTAAACGCACTTCCACTGCAAGACCATGTCTGAACAAATTTTTCACAAAAGCTAGAGGGTATGTATACGTCTTAAACACGTATACAGACAGACAGATATACACACAGACAGACAAAATCAAGCACAGGCATACAGACACTCTCACACACACACATACACACGTACACACACCAATATCAGTACACACGCACACAACATCAAAGTACTCACATTTCCTCCACAAAACTGGTGTCTAATCGCTTTACAAAAACACTTACACAGACGCTAACCCCTTTTCTAGTCATCCAACGTTATGATCAAGATGTAGATGACCCAGTGAGCCTATGAATAAGAAACGCCCCCCCCCCCCCATTTGCTACACATTGTAAATGTGTGGTGTTATTTTGAGACAAGCCGAGCGTGAATAGTCGACTGCACACGGATTGACGTCATTGTGTGTGACGTCAATCCATGCATTGTTAACTAATTACGGATTGTCGTCACAAGGGTGACACCTAATCAGATCTAATTGGAATTTCTTGAATCAATTACCCACCAAGTTTCATGAAACTTACAAAATTAATGGACAAAATAATAGATCGTTGCCAAATTAGTCGACTACTGTTGGGCGACCCGGCCATAGCAAACCTGTCGATATTGACACCTGTCACTCTAACTGTGACTTTTCATCCATTATAACTCGTTCTTCAACTTTTGCCCAAGTGTTTCTAAGCTCGCTAATCTGTTTACGGACGTCAGAGCGCAAAATGATCAATCTGACTCCCCCCCCCCCCCCCCCAGTTGGCATGCGTTTCTTGTTATGGTTCGGCGGGGGTAGTATCTTGTCAGGCGCGGTCTGTTCAATCTGACGGAAAAAGTTTTGTGAATGCAATACTTTGGAATGGACACAAGCGTGCACTGGTGCGTCCGCTGGTTTTAAAGATTTATTTCAGGATTTGCAAGTCCATCACGTCCCTTCATTGCGAGCCATACGTCATGAATTTGTTGTTTTATGAGAAAAACTAATAACGATATGCTTTGTTCTTTCCGTGAGTTTACATTTGCGCAAATTGCAGAACGCGGTTATGTGTACGTTGGCATGACCAGCTCAGCGCTGCAGTACAGTGGTTGGCTACATACGCTAATATGCATGGTCAAGCTGAACTCTTCGTGACCTTCTCCTAACGGCCGATCAGACAAATTTCGGAACTAACTGAACTGCCCGTGCACGCGGGCATGTCACTTTGGAAATTTTTGAAGTTTAAATGTCCAGATTTCACCAAGACTACGTATTCTACCCAAAGGTTCCACGAGAGGTGTTTACTAATAAAAAAAATCTTCACATTGTGAATGATTTTAGCTGATTTCATTCATTTTGCCATTTTGGGGCATGCAAATCCTGAACTCTATCTTTAAGGTCATATTGTGCACTTGATTTGGCTCTTCATCCTGTAATTGCCAGTGTCCATTTCGGTGATGACCACGAACTACAACCTGACAATTTATGAAGAATCGCATTGCAAAATGGGCTCAGTCAACTCTTGTAACTTTAGAGAAAAATGCATTTCTTTCCCCAAGTTTGTACACCATGTACACGGGCCTTTGACAAAAATAAATGTAAAACCAGAAATACTTCGTACTTTTGTGTTTAATTTGGTTTCAAACATTTCATTACTCTCGCTATATAAGTATGTGGTGACTGTGTTCATATTGTTAGCTTAGTGTTAGTAGAAAATGGATTTAGCGCCATTTGCAACAAAGTTCTTCAACTTGCTTCGTTGTTATGCATTCTATCCGCTTTAAAGGCACTGTATAACAATGTTTCCACTTAAAAAAAAAAGTGAGCTACATGATTCCCCATGCTAGAAGTGTCTTTGATAAGGTCTAAAAATGAAGCCCTAAAAAAATTACAGTTCAAAATTATCATTAAATGCTTTGAAAGAGTAAAAATCACTGAGAGACCATTCCAGTTTTTCCCCATAGACTGCTGTGTTACAGATTTTTTTTATCGGCTGAGAATAATTCAGGTGCCAATTTTTATCGGTACATATTTTACCAGTGACAACATAACTGTCTGAACTTTTGTGTTCTAGAGTGTTTATTTGTCTATTTGAACACTGTCAGATATGTCAGAAAGCAAAGTTTGGCAATTTTTTAAACAGGTCTTCCACAATGTTATAAAGTGTCTTTAAACAGGCATGGGAACATCATATCAAAACACCATGCAACTACAATGGTACTAGGAGTGGGCTATAAATGGGTGATTTTTGGTTTTGCCTACTAAGTAACAGCTTTTTGTGTTCCATTTGCCCTATCTCAGCAAGAAATGACAATATTTTTGGTCAGGCTAATATTGACCACAGAAATATGAGCCACATAATCTTCTATGCTCTAAGTGTCTTTGATGAGGTCTAAATATGAAGTTCTGAAAAAAAATTGTATTTCAAAATGATGGTTTAGTGCTTTAAAAAAGTGAAAATCTACAAACACTCAAATTGGGCGGATTCACCTGCCCATTTCCTCCCATAGACTTACTGTGTGCAGATCTGGGCTATTTTATCATCCACTGGAGTGTAAATTGTTTATTCATGCATATCTTGCCAATGGCATAACTTTCCAAACATTTGAATTCTAGCGTGTTTATTTGTCCACACTACCATGTAGCTCACATATCATAGTTTGACAGTTTTTCAAACTGAAACTCCACAATGTTAGCGTGTGGCTTTAAACTTCGTTGGTGAGGGATTCGAGCAGCTAAAGATTAAACACGCTTTATACCAACGGATAATTTTCTCACGCAAAGTTCTATCTGACTGAGGCCCGTTTCTCTTATCCGGCAAGGTGTGAGAACTCCCTAACGAAGCCAATTCAACGCAACGTAGTAGCCGTAGTCATCATTGAAAAATACTGCGACGTTTCGAATGTCTGAGGAATCCTTGCGTAATATAATTTACATGAATAATGAGCATACTGGTCTTTAATTTATTTATGATTTTTGTTGTTTTAGTTCTCTAATTCAATAAATTCTCCTTCTATTATTTCTCCCCAATATATTAGAAAAGCATTTTGTAAAACATATATGTTAAATATTTTTGTATCTAGCTGTCATTGCTTATTAAGTTCACAAAACAATTAAGTTGACAAAACATTCAGATTGGCACATTGGATACGTTTCATTTCTAAAACGCAACGTTGGGATCGAAACGTGCATAACGGTTTAGTGTTGATGAGGGTATGAGAAAGTGTGACGTTATTCTGGTTCAGAAATATGTAAGGGCAATAAAAGGAGTGTAATAAAGCATGTTGCACTTGATTGAAACACCAGTAGAAAATTCCCATTTACACCACCTCTAATGGTTCAGCTATTGTACCTTACATATCGTTAGTCTTTTCGCAGAATAACAAGCTAACAATGACGACAGTTTAAACAAATGTGAGCTACATAATCCTCCATGCTCTCAGTGTCTTTGATAAAGTCGAAAAAGTGAAGCCCTGAAAAAAAAACTATTTCAACATTATTATTCAAAGCTTTTAAAATAGTGAAATCTACAAGTACTCAGGTTGACCGGATTCACCATGCCAATTTCTTCCCATTGACTGTGTGTAGATCTGCGCTATTTTATGCTCCAACGCAGTGGAAATTCATGGGTGACGTTCATTAATGCTTATCTTCTCAGTTATGGCGGCATAACTTTCAAAACTTTCGTCTTCTGAGGTGTTTATCACGGTTTGACAATTGTTTTTAAATTGAAGCTCCACAATCTTAGCCTGCGCTTTTAAAGGTAAATTACATGATTGGGGGTAGTCCTCAACTTTGGCTGAAACTACTCTAGAATCAAATAAACTATGCAAGGATTCTCCCGTGAAAATCTTGTAGTCAAACGTTGACTCAGTCTAAAATAAACAATGTCAATATCACTCGTAGCACGGAGACCTGCTGTGTGGCTCTCTATGGGCCTTATTTTTATCGTCCCCGGATAAAATTAAGATACTCTTATGTTTATGCTTGATTCTCCTTCAGTAAACAAATTAGAGACAAATCCTTCCAGCTGGGAGATCCACTCCTGCTAGTGTGTATTGGTATATATTTCAACTCATTTGGTTCTTGAGGCATTTTCAAGTGTTCCCAATCATGTCACTAACCTTAAAGGTCCTTATGGCATAAGACCATCGATAATTCTAACCAGTTCGATGCCATCATATCGGTTATCTATATTCACGTTTTGCTATCATAAAACCTGATTGGTTCATTGAGGAATGGACTCGTTTGACGAAACACAGCGTCGCATCAACTTTATATCTGACGAATGATTTATGGCTGCGATGGCCTACCATAATAGTCAGACAAATTTGGAAACGATATTCGTCGTTGAAACTGTAGTAATAAATAGGTTACATAGTTTATAAATTCAGCCGTCGGTGTCGTAATCGAGTCTGGACTCGAGTCGTGGACTTGGGACTCGGACCCAGCGTCGAGTCCCTATCTGAAGTGACTGGAAAGTTTTTATTTATCTGCGGACTAGGACCCTGTACACTATCGACCATGATTTGAAGAACACTTTATTCGATTTCTTTTTCTACCGAGTGTCCCAGAAAAAGCGATACACTTTTAAAATGGCCTCCAAATGAAAAATTATTTCGTATTTTTGAAAAATATGTATATATATGGACAGCTGAAAGTCTCATCTTTCATATGACACCAACAGTTTTTAAATTGGTTCATGCTTGAGTGAGCACTGGCAACTTTCGTAAAGGACATAAAAATTAGGTTGCGCAGGAATTGATTATCTATTGTGAGTGGATTGTAACAAAAGATACACGCTCTCTTGGATTATGTGTGGAGTTAAGTGGGGATTAAGTGACTAAAAACAAAGACCTCCGTATTGGGGTGAAGGGGTAGTGGGGTGGTGGGGTACGGGGGTGGTGGTGTACGGGGTGATGGGGTGTGGGGTGGTGGGATGTGGGGGTGGGATGGTGGTATGTGGGGTGGTGGTGTGTGGGGTGGTGTGGATGTGGGGTGTAGGGGTGGTGGGGGAGGTGGTGGTGGTGGGTAGACTGAGGTGGTGTTAGAATTACCGAAACCCACCACCCTGATCCCCTCCACCCCCACCAACCCATACCCACACCACCCCTACATGCCACATCCACACCACCCCACACACCACCACTTCCACCATCCCACCACTCCCTCAACCCACCACTCCCTCACTACCCACGACCCCTTTACCCCAATACGGTAGTCTGTGTTGTTTTTCAGTCATTAAGATCTTAATTGTACATATCCCAATCCCCACCTAGCTGCACACATAATGAAAGAAAGCTTGAATCTGTTTACAGTGGATAGCAAATTCTTGCGCAACCTAATTTTCACGTCCTTTCATATGAAAGAAAAGACTTTCAGCTTTCCATACTAATAAATATTTTAAAAAATACGAAAGAATTTTTAATTTTGGGGCCATTTTAAAAGTGTATCGTTTTTTTGCAGTATAATGATTACACGTGACCCCGGTGCCGGCAGAATGTGTTGGGATATTTAGGCTATATAAACAATTGTACCTAAACAATACGCTTTTAAATCATGTAAACGGAAATATGACTATTTATTATATCCGCTCCGCGAATAAACATTTCCTTCTAACTGACCAGAAGGTATGTATCAATCTTGATCAAATATCACTTCTAATAAGATTGATTCAAGTTAGGTTTGGTCTTATTAAAGGTATTGGCTAACATTTACCACAGTTAAAAAAAAAATGAGCTGCATGATTCCCCGTGCTACCAGTGTCTTTGATGAGGTCTAAAAATGACGCCCTGAAAAAATTGTATTTCAAAATGATTATTTAGTGCGTTAAAAAAGTGAAAATCGTAAGTTGATCGGATTCACCTGCCCATTTTCTCCCATAAACCTACTGTGTGTACACCTACGCTATTTAAACTCGCCCCGAGTTTTAATTGTTAATTCATGCATAACTTGCCATTGGCAGTGTAACTTTCAAAACGTTTTGTATTCTAGGGTGTTTATTTGTCTATATGAACACTACTATGTAGCTCAGATAACAAAATTTGACAATTTTTTAAATTGAAGCTTCACAATGTTAGCCTATCACTTTAAACATAATTTTATACCAAACAAATGATACTCAAGCCATTAAACCGGAATCTTCACACAAACATCCTTTCTAAACTAAACAGAAGAAATTCATAAATCAATTCTTGACTGATTTTTTTAATTTTTGCATTCAGAAAAATTATAGAAGAAAAAGGCTCACAATATAGGTTAAAATCTTGAAGTACTTGACGAAACCATAACCGTTCGATGGTAAAATGGTCTGCCTTGAAAAAATGCTGTTTTGAGAAAAATTACTTAAAACTTTAAATGTTTCAGGTATTTTCGTGACAGGATATAATCCATAACACCGATTGAATACATAAACAGTAAAATGAAAAACGGTAATTTACCAGTTTTAAGCACAAAATTGTGGTTACTTAATTTTGCTTGTCACTAAACCCTACGCCTTGCCAAAATGAATCAATAAGCAGCCACTGATTTGAGTAATTTTAGTAGGATCAGCTAATTTATAAGATGTATTTTCCAATATTCAATTGTACTGGCTTATATTGTTTCATAGTAATATATCGGTGGCTCTTTTATAAAGGTTACGTTGAGCTTACAACATGCAAATGTTATTAATGCAATTTTGTGACTGCTGTTTCCTTTATATTTTCATACTGCTGATTTCCATATGTCTTTGCAGTACATTTTTTTTAAGATTACAAAAGAAAGATTTGAATGAACCAAATTGAATTTAATTGAATATATCCCAGCAGGAAAAGGTGAAACGAACCTGTAAGCAAACAGTGATGGCCGAGTGTTAGAGCGTCTGCTCACAATCTGACAATCGGAAGGTCGTGAGTTCGAGCCGGCCGGGTCATACCAAAGACATTTTAAAAATGATACCTTCTGCTTCTAGCCAGGCGCTCGGCATTCTAGAACAGAGAAAGGTAATAATGACATTTATCTTATGCAGGGCCCGCCGGAAGAACAGTTTATTTGACTGAAGTGGTTAAAATTAAAAATTATAATAAAAAATGATAAAGAAATTATTATTATTATTATTATTATTATTATTATTATTATTATTATTATTATTATTATTATTATTATTATTATTATTATTATTATTATTATTATTATTATTATTATTATTATTATTATTATTATTATTATTATTATTATTATTATTATTATTATTATTATTATTATTATGATATTATATGTGTTCTTAATACGTGTAATCCAGGATAGGCGTCAGGGTAAAATCTTACGGGGGGGGGGCAAAATCCGTCCGAAATTGTTTTCTTTATCGAAGAAAACAAGCTGTTACTTGAAAAGAAATCGTGTCTTTTACTCTATTGACAATTTCCTTAATAGCGATTGCAATTTCCGTAATATAATCTTACAACAAATTATGAATGTCTGTATTGTCATATTTTACTTATAATGTAAAACAGATCTAATTATTGAAATTGACTAGGCAATGCAATTGTGTACCATGTAAGTATAGCCGTGTTCGAACTTAAAAATCTACGAATTAATCCATTCATTTATAGGACTAGTCATTGTGTTACTCACTCCTCCACTTAATGAGAGGTATCTTCTCGTGGATTTACACCTACGAATGTGTGTATATACAGTGCTTGCATTTTGACATTGCATATATCTCTATCTTAACATGAGAATATTGTTTAGGCCTATATACATTGAAATTTAAGCGAGGCAATCGATTTTTTTGTGACGGTTTATATGAATTTAAACAGAGTTTTGACAAATGCCTGATATACAACCTAAAGAATGCTGGCTCCAACTAACTTGGAAAAGGAATCTGTTGGGGTCACACCTGGAAAAGGGTCAGTTTCAAACAAATTCTGAGACAAGTTTGACCAAAATCTGAGTCAACCTTACCCGGATTTTAATCAAAATTGCCCGGAATGTGCATAAACCTGACCCTTTTCCAAGTGTGACCCCCACGTATCCTTTCTGCGAGTCAGTCTGACCCAGATTTTTTCTTAGTTTAATACTAATTACACTGGCTGGCATTTTTTTTTATCGCGGGATACCAGAAATATTGTCCTGACCTGGACCATATTGCAGTCTTCTTCGACTCGTGGGGCTCGTGTAATTTGATTAAAGGTTCAAGGCCAGCCAATATCGTACACATATTCTTCCGATAGGTAAATGGATATTTGATACTCCTACCACTCCACCAGCTACTCCAAACAATGAGTTTATGGCCATTATATTATAATAGTTTCAATGTGTTTCCCAATTCACACTGTCATACATACATGTAATACGTATTTCTATACGGACTATCATTCGAGTAGAGCGCACATCTCTCTTCACCGCAAGCCCTATGCAAGATTGTTGTATGCTCAGTGAGTGGCAAGCTTTATAATGTACTTTATCATGTTTATGGTGATTCATTGTATGATGCAACATTATCATTATTATCTTCATTAGAACAACCGTGTGGATATGTGTGTGTTGGATTGTATTTACAATCTGGGTAGGAATTCAAATACAATTATGGTAACACAACATGATTATCACTTAAAGGCACTGTATAACAATGTTTCCATTTAAAAAAAAAGTGAGCTACATGATTCCACATGCTAGTAGTGTCTTTGGTAAGGTCTAAAAATGAAGCCCTGAAAAAAATTACTGTTGAAAATGATCATTAAGTGCTTTAAACGAGTAAAAATCATTTAGAGACCATTCCCATTTTTTTCCCACAGACTGCTGTGTTGCAGATTTTCTATCGGCCGAGAATAATTCATGTGCCAGTTTTTAGCTGTATATATTTTACCAGTGACAGCATAACTGTCTGAACTTTTGTGTTTATTTGTCTATTCAAACACTGTCAGATATGTCAGATAGCAAAGTTTGACCATTTTTTAAATGGGTCTCCCACAATGTTATACAGTGGCTTTAATCAATTTTGATACATATACTGTAAATGACCTCTGCACCATCGCTGGGACGTATAGCTTCCATTTCACAACATCTCACCACAGCTTCCAATCTTCAGTTATTCTTGTGGCTTGTGTAAATGATTTTTATTTTTTTTAGGCACAGCCCTCTTTAACGCAGTCGACCCATCTCTTGACTAGCCTTCCCTTGATCTGTTACCTTTTTATGTTTACCCTTTTATGGATAAAAAGAAACCGCCGTTACTGCGAAGAGATATCAATTTCAACTAATTTTCAACTTAATAGCAAGTATGCTTCTCTTGGAGTATACCTGAGGTGCATTTCCATTTACAGTAAATTCCGTTATCCAGGCGATAAAATTTCTTTTAAGTTGGGTAATGTGAACGCAAATGTCTTGCAAAACTTCCTGCAACTTGTAGGTAATGACCCCCCCCCCTCCAAAAAAACCCCCAGAAAGACTGAAAGGCATCGTATTACAACATTTCCATTTAAAGCTACATTATTCCCTATGTTACTATTATCTTTGATAAGGTCTAAAAATGAAGCCCTATAAACATTGTAGTTCAAAATGACCATTAAGTGCTTTACAGAGCAAAAATCATCAAGAGACCGTTCCAGCTTTCCCACACAGACTGCTGTGTTGCAGAATTTTCATCAGCCGAGAATAATTCATGTGCCAATATGTATCTGTACATATTTTACAAATGACAGCATAACTGTCTGAACTTTCGTGTTATAGGGTGTTTATTTGTTTCCTTTTTAAACACTGTCAGATATGTCAGATAGCAAAGTTTGACATTTTTTAATGGGTCTTCCACAATGATATATAGTGTCTTTAATACAGCATATTGTTCAAACACCGCTGGCCATATTATACGTGGTTGATAGGTACACAACATAGTGAAATATTAAGTTTAGTTTGTATCTGCGGGAATAGAGCGCATTTTCTTCTGGCATTTCAATCATTTTCTTCAATTTCTTGTTTTACTGAGAATGAGGCAATGGCTTCTTTTTTTACAAGATCGGTGGTTTTCTGAACGTAATTAAATAAATATGAATTGAACAAATTCCGTGTCAAAAGATATGTACCATATGTTTTGGGGAAAAACTTGCTCTTATCATATGGTGGTTAAAGAAACCTCAAACAATATTAGCTCGGGATAAATATTTATAGTTGCACATCTTATTACATAAATAACAAGCGGCTCATCAATCTTCGGGTTTTTTACTTTATCGTTTTTAGGAGGAAGAATTGCGACTATAAAAGGCATGTAATTTGTAATCTACTGCCATTCAGAAGCACTTGTTCGTCACATTGCCCAACGTTTGGTGAGTTTTCTTGAAATAGTTAATGGTAATGTTTCGGAATACTGTTTTTTTTTCATTCTCACACGGAATTCAAGTGACTGTCAGTGAACGCATGAATTATTTGGTAGATAGCTGATGTGTGTGTGTGTGTGTGTGTGTGTGTGTGTGTGTGTGTGTGTGTGTGTGTGTGTGTGTGTGTGTGTGTGTGTGTGTGTGTGTGTGTGTGTGTGTGTGTGTGTGTGTGTGTGTGTGTGTGTGTGTGTGTGTGTGTGTGTGTGTGTGTGTGTGTGTGTGTGTGTGTGT
>JZLH01S0388973.1:0-23040 GCA_001188425.1 Eucidaris tribuloides | reverse complement strand
TACGTTACTACGTTACGTTACTACGTAGTCGTAGTGTGTGTGTGTGTGTGTGTGTGTGTGTGTGTGTGTGTGTGTGTGTGTGTGTGTGTGTGTGTGTGTGTGTGTGTGTGTGTGTGTGTGTGTGTGTGTGTGTGTGTGTGTGTGTGTGTGTGTGTGTGTGTGTGTGTGTGTGTGTGTGTGTGTGTGTGTGTGTGCGTGCGTGTTTGCGCGTGTGTGTGTTTGTATTCACCGTCGATCGTGGACCTATGTCAGGAAATTATATAACAACCAAGGGCACACAGCAACCATGGACGTCCATGGTTTTTAGTTAAGGACCTCCGGTAGATTGCAAATCGCAGAGGAATGTATTTGAAATGGTTTTACAACCATGGCCCATTTTGTACTAGTCGATGGTAAGATAGCTCATACCATACTCACGCATATTACAGTCCTGGACAAAAGTTTGAAATATGTTTATTTCTTCACGTAGCCCTGTTTTAAAGTGCAGATTTCTTACGAAAAATGATCAATTACTCATGCAGAACATATCATTACTAAAGTCAAATGAGCTCGACTCAGGGGCGGCGCCAGGGAAAAATTTTAGGAGGGCCGAAATCCGTCGGGAAAGTCTTGCCTGCCAAACAAATTTTTTACTAGCCAAAATGCAAGCCGAACAGTGTCCGCCAAGCGTGGGCAAGGGGCCGACGACGATAAAAAGCATTTTTTCTTGCCAGCCATTTTTTCTTAAATAGCAAAATCAACAATAGTAGGAGGGTTTTTTTTCGAAAAAAAAATAATTTCCCGCCATTTTTAATAATAAAATAAGGGGTGACCATCCACCCCTTGACCATGCACCCCTCCCCCCCCCCCCGTGGCGCCGCCCCTGTCTCTACTTCAGGACCAGAAACCTTTCCCTGATATGATTGAACACTGCATTTGGTGGAAAAATATATTCCAAACTTTTGTCCATGACTGTAGTACACAAAAGTTAAAAGTGAAAAAATTAAAATTCTAATTGTGTGTCTACGGTTGTAGGTGAAATTACCAGGAAGGACATAAACCAGTTTGCGGTCTGTACAAGAATGTGTGTGTTAGTGCGTAAGTGTGTGCGTGTGTGTCATTGTGTGTTTGTTAATGCATAAGTGTGCGTGTATGTGTGTGTGTGGGTGTGTGTGTGTGTGTGTGTGTGTGTGTGTGTGTGTGTGTGTGTGTGTGTGTGTGTGTGTGTGTGTGTGTGTGTGTGTGTGTGTGTGTGTGTGTGTGTGTGTGTGTGTGTGTGTGTGTGTGTGTGTGTGTGTGTGTGTGTGTGTGTGTGTGTGTGTGTGTGTGTGTGTGTGTGTGTGTGTGTGTGTGTGTGTGTGTGTGTGTGTGTGTGTGTGTGTGCGTGTGTGATTATGCCGATGGCCTAAAATAGCGGACTAATCTTATACAAAAATATCACCTAATCAGAAGTAATAATGGTAATTTCCATCACATTTTTAATCTGCTGTGGGCTTTGAGATCCCTCGGGAACAGTATCAACAATGCCTTGAACAATAGTCCACATCTGTAAAGTAGAACACCCAACTTTTAAGGTAAAACACCCTAGTGCATGGGGACATGAAATGGAAAGAAACTAGCAGCTGGAAATATTTTTGCCTCCTACCACTGAACGATTTTTCGGAGGCTGACCTGGCCGTGACAAATTTGGATTTCGTATATCTGTAATTTCACATTCGATTCCCGTAGCCAAGGTGTTAAGGTTCGTGGAGTACGGAGACGAAGAAGACCGTGTCAAACGACCAATGGCGATTTGGGTGGTTTCCATTTTTGGAGGGGGACTTTTTATCCGAGTCTCATATTAATGCAAGAAATAATTATAATTTAGGGTGTTTTTTTGGGGGGGGGATTTCGGCAAATAATGGACACATTCCTCTGTCCTTTTTTAAATATTATTCTGACGTTTCGGAAGAGCTTGCCTGATTTCCTTTTCATTCTTCCCAACTTTTTGTGTTGCGTGTCTTTTTAGACTCGTCTTACCCGCCCCCATCACGAACGTCACTGTAACGTCACCAATATAGTAGTTTTCATGTTGGAAGGGGGGGGGTGTCCGAATCATTCTTTAACGCAAGGAAAAATTCCAATGAATAATGAACATTTTCCTTTGTCCTACTTTTTTTTAATTATTTTGACGTTCCGGAAGAGCTTGCCTGAAGTTCTATACATATCTAATCCGACTTTTAAATTGTCTATTTTTATAAGACTCACCTTACCCGCCCACTCTTGCACGTCACTGAATTTCACCAATAAAATGTGGCGGTTCTCATTTTTGGAAGGGGGTGACCGAATCTCTCGTTGATGCAAGCAATATCATATGCTATTCATAGGAGGGACATTCCACATATAATGAACATTTTCCTTTATCCTTTTTTTGTTGTTGAAATTATTCTGACGTTTCGGAAGAGCTTGCCTGATTTTGCCATACATCCTGCACGACTTTTAAATTGTCCATTTCTTGTAGACTCGCCTACTACGCCCCCACTTTGTACGCCACTGAACGTCGCCAATAAAATCTAGCAATTCACACTTACCACGCGCAGATGTCTAAAGTGCCTTCAGCAGTCAACCGCAGTAAACGGGAGCTAACTAAGTGTCTACATCATCGAGGAAACGTTTGTTTCACGATCTTTTAACATTTTATTTTCGTCGATATTAAATAATTTGGAAAAAAAAAATGTTCAAGATGTGTAGCTCCGTGGATATCACGATCAGTTACGTGCTTAAATTTGTTCTGTCATTCGTAGTCGTCTTGCTTCTTTGCAACTTTTCAAACGCAACGGGTAAGTTTGAAAAATGTTTCTGTCTATGTAATTTATCATAAACGTTTTCAGAAAGTTAAAACTATAACGTGTGTAATCGTCTTTTCGTTGGCTTAATGTCCGTTTAGAACATTTTATCTAATGCAGCGCACATGTCACACTTTTAGGAACAGTGATTTTCTATCAAATAAAAGACATTTTCCGCTAAAAGGAATCTGAAATTCATAGAATTTGAATTCATAAAAGAGTGACAATTCCGTTCACATAGAACTTATTATTATGTTCATTGTTTCGCCACCGTTTCTGTGCCTTTTGTCAACTTTTTCTAATTTCTGCTATGAATTTTATGTTTTTGTTTTTCAAAATGTGAAACATTGGCGATCAGAAAGGTTTCTGCACGGTGATTTCCGGAGAAAAAAAAAATGTTCATACCATGGGTGTAAATCTGGTCCGATGAGTGGGGGGCGGGATGATCATTGAAATTTCAAAATTTGGGGGACACCTATAATCAAGTGCTATTTCTTGAAAAGGGGACACATACAACATGCAAAATATACCACTTTCTCTAAACATTGGCATATAGCTTTTATTGTGATTACATTTATAAAAGCAGTAAATACCATAGCAATACATTTTGCAGTTGGGTTTTCATGGTCTATATCAATGTGCGAGCGAGCGAAGCGAGCTAGAAAATTGTTAGGACCTGTGAGACTGCATGGTGTCCAATAAGATCTTATACAAGGGAAAATGTTCCTGAAATGTCTCGGATTCAGAAACTGGAAAGACCTTCAAACATAATACGTGTATATCAATTAATGCGAGCGAGCCTAGCGAGCGAGCATTAGAAATTAGATTAAAGGGGAATGAAACCCAGACATCTACTTGCATTCAGAGAATACATAACAATTAGAGAAAGAAAATGGTGAAAGTTTGGACAAATTTGACTGAACCGTTCAAGAGTTATAAATGTTCAAAGTTTACAAAATCCTTATGTATGGAGGATTCTTAAATTGGCAACACTGCCACTTTTTGAGATGAAAGTGTGGAGAACTTCCCATTGGTTTTGTACACAAATTTTCACAAATTTATGTTTTTCTGAAATGTTAGTTGTGAAGGTAATCAAATTCTTCCAGAAAACATGTACAAATCATTTTTGCAGGGGACAAGCAAGAGGGCATATCAGATAGTTTCATAAAATTAGAATAAGTTGGAAAATTTGTGTACAAAGCAAATGGGGATCTCAAAAAGTGGTAGAGTTGCCAGTTTAAGAATCCTCCATAACAACGATTAAATAAGCTTTGAACATTCATAACTCTTGAACAGTTCAACCAAATTTGCTCAAACTTTCACTGTTGTATTTCTTTTATTGTTCTGTATTCTCTGAGTACAGGAAGATGTTTGGGTTTCATTCTGCTTTAAGTTGCTCCATGACCAGTGATGACGTTCAAGTTCAGGGCACAAAGTAAAGGGGAAATTGTGACATTTTGAGAACCATTATCACTCAATGAAAGGTGGTAGCGGCAGTTAAATTAGAACGGATGCCTCTAAAATGTGAAAATGGCCATCTCCACAGGTGAGGCTTATCAGAGGTAGAAAAGATGACAATTGTTTTTATCTGAAAAGAAAAAACCGATTATGGAAATAAAAAGGGGCACTCATTCTTTTAAGTGATCATTTCGATTCAAGTGATTCGAAAGTGCAATTGTCAAAAAGAAAAAGATTGTAGAAATGATTATTTTTAGGGATTTGTTGGAAGTAAAAAGGGTAGTAGATACCCAAATTCCTGGAATACTGGGAACACTACCCCACCCCACACACACACACACACACACAAACAAACACACACAGCACATGATTTTGAATAATCCGAAAAAAAATCTTTAAACAGTTTTTTAAAATTCTGAGCAAAAAATCATTACAATTTTAAAAGATGTATTAGACTGTCATCTTGATAAATGCTGTACAGTCTCGAGTGGGCTGCTTATGTCCTTACGTGAAAATATCCGAGTTTGTTTTCTTTATTTTACGACGTTTCGTTAGGGCTACATTTTGCGTTATCTGTGCACTAAATAGGGATAATGATATAACACCCATTTGGACCGATGGAAAACACGTTGGTAATGAATATGAATGAGAGATTTTGTAATATACTAGTACGTATAAAATACAAAAATCGGGATTTTCAAATAACAATATCTTTAGTATTTTGAAATTTTATAAATGTCATTAATAATTGAATAAACACAAAAATTCGTTTTTATTGAAAAGTGGATGTATATTTGTACGGATCATTCCCCCCTTCCCCCAAAATGGTGGGATAAATATCCCGCAATCCCCCACCTCCCAATTTACAACAGTGTACTTTAATTCGGGCAGTTGAGATTGCTGGTCTCTGTCTGCCATTTTAATACTACACTCTAAAACCAACGTTTTGAATAAATACACCTAATTATTAAAAGTCGGAAGAACTACACATTTTCAAAATGATCGATAATAGCTATACTATCATAATTGGAATCTACCTTTAAAACAAGGCCATACGCAGGAATTTTCCGGGGCCGAAATGTCCAAATTATTGAGGGGAAAAGTGCAAGCGAGGGAGCGGAAATATGAGAGAGTCCCATAAGAGTAAGAGATCAATTATGGACAGACATTTGCTTTACAATTGATTTTAAGCCCACCCAATCCCAACTACGCCCCCCCCCCTCAAAATATACAAAGCACAGCGAAAAAACCCAAGATGGATTCGTGTTAGAGCTTTCACACAACAAATTGGATCTGGCAACGCAAAAATAATAGGCATAATGTAGAGCTAATGCAGTATGCCGATTGCGTGCATTAGCACCACATTAAAGGCAGATCATCTTTTTTGCACTCATCCAGCTCCACAACCAAACATTCACTCATGCAGTTACGCCATATTTAGGAAGAAGGTGTGTGTAACATCTGAAGATCATTGCCTAGAAATATAAAATTTAACAGTTATTCTCCGTGCGAAACTCACTGAACTGAGTCCCTTCAGCAGTATTATTGCAGTTATCATGTATTGGTCCATGAAAAATAATTTGGGTGAGACTCATACATAAACTTGTCATGTTCACGAATGTATAAGATACAGGTTTGCAGAGTGTAAATAAATTTCACATACCATATCATGCATGATGAACTGGCACGCACTGTAAGGGTCTGAAAGTATTTTGGTAGTTGTTATTTAATTCACCCACCCCCCCCCCCGCCAAACTAGCCAAATAGCGAGTGAGCAAGGGGTGGGGAAGGGGTAGGCGGTGACGACAAAAAAAAATCCCGGCCAATTTTTTTCTCTACACACCAAAGCAGCAAAAATCTTGGGGTGGGGTGCGGGGGGGGGGGGGCAAATTGACGTACGTAGGCTGAAAATAATGCACGCACACGTGACCTAAATCTTACATTTTCATTGGCTACATTCTTCAACCCATTTTGTAAAATCGAATAGTTTGCGTACTTAGTGGCACTCAAAATGCATGTAATGAATCAAAATCAAAAGAATAAATACTTTCAAAGATAAATGTATTTATTCAAGAAATACAAATTATAAAAAATACATAAAAATATAAAGAAAAAAAGAATAGAAAGTATGAAGAGATATAAAATGTTGTCACGAATGAAGTGATGGTTGTTTTTCTGCCAGGTCGTATTCATAAATATATGTTTTTGACGGAAATGGCAAAACGAGATACGTTTTCTTTCTGATAGTCATTATTAAATTAACAAAAATAACTTATCCGATGAATTGTAACGTAATAATCACCCTCGACATATTGAGATATATATTTCTTTTCATTCTTTTAAAAAAATCATTTAGAAAACAAGACTGTAAAAATATATGAGGGCAATTCCCTGTAAGGTAGTTGCTAATGATGCTGGTATAACCTAGAGTGCATGTTTTGAAACTCACTTGTTTAACTTAATAACGCTGCTTGTTTAAATAGTTTTGATTTCAATTCCATGGTATAGTGATCTCATCTTGTTTAATGATTTTGTTGTTGTTGTTTCTTTTTGGTTCAATATATTGGTCTTGTATTTTGTATTTCGTTGCAAATGTGTGAGCGCTGTGTACCTTTTGTGAAAAGGCGCTATATAAATACTGGTTAGTAGTGGTAGTAGTAATAGTAGTAGTAGTAGTAGTAGTAGTAGTAGTAGTAGTAGTAGTAGTAGTATGTATTTGTTTATTTATTCTTTTATTTTCTAGTGTTTATGTATTACTCCTATGTATTTACTTATCTATTTTCTTCTTATTATTATTTATTATTGTTATTATGATAAGCATCATTATTATTGTCATCATCATTTTTAATTGTTATTATTATCATTATCGTCATCATCATTATTTTTGTTAAGATGCTTAGCACAAACGTTAGAGGTCTGTAGTGTTGAGACACATAAATGATTTCAAGCTGAATTGGTGAATTTTTTGTGCCCGAACCTCAAAAGCTATATTTGTCGCGAATAAATATGTCAATGTTTTTAACGCAAACAGCAGAACGTGATACGCTTTTTTTCTGATAATTGTCATAAAAAACAATCAGATGACTTTGTAACATGATAATTACCCTCAACATATTGAAAATTGCTTCCATTATGATTAAAAAAAAAAATCCTTCAGAAAAACAAAACCATAAAAACGTAGGGTCAATTCCCTCCAAAAATTCTTTACATTATGCGCCTGTTATTAGGGACCAAACCCAGATTATACCAAGAATTTTATCAATAAGATTGATTTTTTTTATTCTGTTAGATTTAGATTTTTAATTTAATGTTGGTCTCTAATCATAGGTGCTTAGCTTAATTCATAATCTAAGGAATTTAAAGGCCTTTGTGATGATTGATGTGGATTGAGAGAATTATGACAGATACGCTAATTCATTAATTTATATTTATAAATTTGTCCACGTTCTTCGCTTTTATTTTTTGATTTAGGAGCACTCTAAAAACGGAAACGTTATTTCACCATTTCACCATTTAAAAGGGCCGAGTAGTGGCCACACATTACAGCACTTTCTAAATGTACTTATGTCCCACATTTATCCAGCTGGATTCAACATTTATAGTGTCAGATCCAGCTGGTAAAAGGTTAAATACTACATTGAGAAAGTGTAGTCACTCATTGGCCCTTTTAAATGTTGAGATAGCATTTCAGTTTTTAGGGTGAATTATATAACTGAATGATCAATCAATGATTTAAATATGTGTCCTGGATATATGATTGAAGCAACGATTTTCCCTGTTTCTAGCGTATAGACGTTTTTGGTGCTAGTGACAAAACGAGATATATACTTTTCTTTCCGAATTCCGATACTGATAATTAAATAAACAAAAAACAACTTATTATAACACAACAATTACCCTCAATATTTGGAGAATTGCTTCCATTCCACTAAAAAAATAGAAAGATAAGACAAAAGAAAGAAGAGACAATATTAGGTAGGCGTTTGTGATGACTGATGCTGATTAAGAGAGTTATTATTCAGATTTTATTTAATCAATTAATTAATTTATTCGGGCATACAATGTTTTATTTATGTATTAATCTATTTATCGAGAAATAGAATGATAGATATATAGATGAATAAATAGATAAATGTATAAAATGATTAATAATCAATGACTAAAGTAAGATGTAAGATTAAAATGACATTTTTTTTCTACCCGTTGCTAACGTGCATGTAAAGATGTTTTTCACGCAAATGACAACACGAGATGCGCTTTCGGTCGGATATTCAATTATAATGAAAAGATAACGTCACCAAATGACATTGTAACAAGATGATTACGATGAACATATTGAAAACTGCGTCAATTCTACAAAAATAAAAAACAAAGAATATTTTTCAGAAAAACAAGACTTTAAAAATCTACGGTTAATTGCCTTCGAGGTAGGAGTTTATTATGATAGATGCTGCTCAATGATGTTAACATTATTTTATTAATTAATCTATTTTTATTTGTTCGTCACTGTTTTCGTTTATTTATGTCTTATGTATAAATGAATAAAAGAATAAATAAATACACAATAAATGAAAACATGTTGACAGGGATGGATGAATGCAATGGCAGAATTTTTGTCTTCCTTCTCCTAACGTATAGGCCTATGCAGATGTTTTAGACGCAGTTTACAAAATGAGATATACGTTGTCTCTCTAATACTGATTAATTAAAAACTTAATTTAAAAAAATATTAGATGACATTGTAACACGATAATTACCCTCAATATGTCGAGAATTGCCTCCATTCCACTAAAATAATATTTAGATAAACAAGACTATCAAAATGCAGAGTTAATTTCTGTCAGGTAGGCGTTTACGAGTGGTATGATAAGTACCTTCAACATATCGAGAATTGCAAAAATTGTTTAGAAAAACAAAACGTAGGGTCAACGTACAGGTAGGTGTTTGTGATGATTGATACTGATAACGAGAACTATTGATCAATTATTTATTGATTAATTTTCTTTATTTGGCAACATTCTTTGCTTATGTATTAATGCATAAACAGATACATACAATAAATAAATAAACAAACAAATAATAAATTAATCAATTAATTAATCAATAGATAAAATGTCATTCATATGTTCATCAAAGATGAAAGATTAATATGGCGGAATTTACTGTAGTCGAAACTATTATATCAAATGATATTGAAGAATAATAGGTATATACCCTCAACATATTCAGATATATAATTATAAATACTCACAATTCTACCAGAAAATCATTTAGACAAACGAACAAATAAGAATCTAGGATCAATTCTTCTGGAGTTAGGAGTTCATCACGATGGATGAGGGTTGACCGATATCAATAACTCATTCATCAATTTACCTAACATATATATTATGTTATTCTTCTCATATTTGTTGTACCAAACACACAAATATAAAACCTACACTTCAAAAATTCTATGTATGAGTCTCGCGTATATTTTTGTTCACAAATCTGCAATTCATAAGTGAACTCGGTTCAGAGATCTTTACACGGAGGCTAACTGACAGATAACTAGTTTGATGCATTGTTCAAATTATAGGTAATTACTGATCTTCAGATTTTACAGACACGACCTTCATAGACAGGGTGGTGTGTGCTGCTGGAAGGATGAAAAGGTGATGTTCTGCCTTTAAGTTTTATTAAAATGTTGGATAAGATCTGAGAATGCCAATGATGGTACTTAAATGTATTTTGGTAAACAGCAGTTTAATGGCACATGTATGAACTTTATACTCTTGTATGTTTCTCTTACAGATGAGCGAGTTGTGACAATCACAAACGTGACAGTAATGCTGGATTGGCCTCTACCTGTCACGGAGCGTAGGGAAAACATTGTACCCCTAAACGTTGACATAAAGTGTGATAGCAGTCCCTCCAAAACCACGGATATATCCGGCAGGAACCTTTGGAAACTCAATGTGTGGGGTTCCAAGTATTCCAACGGCATTGGACGCAAGATATCATTTGTTGAACAGTCTCTATCGGAGTATCAGGAGAATATGAGGCTACTCACAGGTCACCCGTTCTCCTTCCACAACGTCCTGTATAATTTGGACTTGCGAGGAGTGATGTGCGGGGTTGTGAAATACGTCTGTGTGCGCATCAAGAAAGGAGATAATCCTGATCCGGACTTCAGTTTCAGGGGTAAGACCAACGCGTCGGCCACGTTCGTGGACTGTGTGCAATTGTTGCAAGAATGCAGAGGTACGTAAGTTGAGATGATGTTTATTTACATACATGCTACCTATAGACCTATGTTGTATTCTTCAGACAGCTTCGAAGTGCCAAATGAAATTACATTAAGTGGCAAAAATACACAAATATTAATAAATTGTTATGCGCCAATAAATCCAAATTATACGCAACTGTTGTAGATTTTTCAAAAGTCCATTCTGTACATTCAAAATCTCCACGAAATGGATACCTTCTGTGCCCAATGTTAAAGGCAAGGTTCACCCTGATATCAAGTTGATTTTAATAAAAGCAGACAAATGAAAGAAACATATAAATGAAAGTTTTCAATTTGTGACGTAACATGCGAGTAGCTCCCCATATGTCATGTGATATAAATGTCATAAAGTGCCATTTCTAAGAAATTTGAAAATGATTTTACCTGTGCTTTCAATATATTATCAGAAACATTATTTCATACAAGCTTCTATGAAAAAACCCCATTCAATCATCATGAACCATTAAAAAATGACGATTTATGATTTTTTTATTACATAACATATAAGGATCTGCTCGAATGCGACGTCACAAAACTAAAACTTTGAAACTTCATAACTCTGTTATTCTTTGATGGATTTTCACCAAACTTTCATTAATATGCTTTCTCTCATTTTTCTGCTTTTATTAAAACCAACTTGACGTCATGGTGAACCTTGCCTTTAATGTTATTTGCCTAAAACTTAAACAAATATATGTGTTGTTTGTTTGACAAATTATATTTTGCCGAGCACCGAAACTGTTTTCAATTTTCAGTTTAATAAGGGACATCAATACTTCCGTGCTGCAAGAACTTTCTTCTGATTAAGTACTAAGAGAAAGTTTTCACTTCTCAGTCAATTCCATTAAAGCCACTGGCTAATAATGACCACAGTTTAAAAAATGTGAGCTACATGATCCTCCATGTTCTAAGTGTCTTTGATAAGGTGTGAAAAATAAAACCCTGTAAAAAATGTATTTCATGATGATTTAGTGCGATAAAAAAGGTGAAAATCTACAAGCACCCAAGTTGACCGGATTCACCTGACCATTTTCTCCCACGGACGTACTGTGTGTAGATCTAGGCTATTTTATCCTCCATCGAAGTGGAAGTTGTTTATTCATGCATATCTTGCCAGTGACAGCAAAACTGTCCAAACTTTTGTATTCTAGGGTGTTTATTTGTCCATTTTTTTAAGCTCAGATATTAGAGTGAAGCTTTTTTTTTTAATTGAAGCTCCACAATGTCAGCCTATTACTTTAGGCTTTTTTGGTAAATGGTACACGTACTGTAAATAGTCTAACCATTTCCGAATGGGCCGCATTTATTATCCTTTGTGCATCAAATATCTGTTTTTATTAAATTCCATTCATTTAAGGTGTGGAGTTACGAAGATTTTCTTGGCAGTATCTGACAACCACAGTCATTGCAGGCACCACCAATCCAGTCAGCATATCAGCAACGGCAGTCTTTGTGCACACTTCGTCTGATGTAAGCGGTCGAAATTTATGGCGGCTCGGTATCTTCGGAAGTCGTAACAAAGACGGATCTGGTCCACGATTCAATAATATAGAACAAACTCTTGACGATGAAGAATCTTCGTATCCATTGATAGACGCCCGTGATTTGCGATTTACGTATGCACTGGCTCAGTTTGACATAGCTGCTATAGGATGCACTGAATACCAGTACATCTGTTGTGAATTCACAAAGTCCGTTGACGCCCAGCCGAATTTTACATTCTCTGTCTATCCTGAGAAAGCTGTTGTTAAAATATCATGCAAGGAAAGCGCTTGTACTGCAGGTGAGATATCTAGAATTGCAACAACATGGACTAACAAACTAAAAGCATATCAAACATAAGCGTACGCAGGGGGTGTTTGGGGTGTTCAAACACTCCCTTTTTCCCGGGAATTACCTCCATTTTGTCAAAAAGGGGTGTTTAAAATCACTGAAACACGGAAAAAAATAGTGATTGTCTCCATTTTTGTCCAAAGTGGAGTGTTTTAAATCACTGGAACACGAAATAAATGGTGATATGTCTTCATGTGGCGGGATAATTTAGCCGTGCAATTTTATTACCTAGGATTTGGCTAATAAAAATAACAGGAATTTGGCTTGTAACTTGGCGGATAAAGAAATTTTGGGCGGGCCAAAAAATGAATTAGGCCGTCGTCGCGCTCCCCACCCCCACCCCACCCCTCCCCCTGCGCTTGTCGGATGACGTTTGGCTTGTAATTTGGCGGGTAATTTTTTGGGGTGGGCCAAAAATGAATTAGGTTGTCGTCGCCCCCCCCCCCCCCTCCCCCGCGCTTGTCAGATGATGTTTGGTTTGTAATTTGGCGGGCAAAAAAAAATTGGCGGGCAAAATTTTCACGACAGACCTAGGATCGCGGATTAAGACCCCCTTGGCAAAATCCTGCGTACGCCTATGCTATCAAATATTTTATGACATGTGTATCTCTCATATCCTTACAGAAGTTGGTCCCTGAAATATATACATTTCTTATCAAATTGAACTAGTCTGTTCTAGTGAAGTCTTCCTGATGTTATTGGTTTCTGTTATCAATTTTCTTATATACATCAACGTTAGTTTTATCATTTATTATTCCAGCTACAATTGTATAAACAATGATTTCGTTATTTGTATAAGCTATAATTAGAGATGATGAAAGCACTTGGGAGTTGCCAATTGGACCATTTTCGGAGGGAAGAGAGATCCCCTTTAAATTTTGTCCGATTTTATCTACTTTTGTTTTGATTTTTATTGGCAAATACGAATAATTCCGCAAACGAATGGTTCCGAAACAAGTTTGCATTTCTTAGTCATAAGTTTCTATCATGAAATCTTAACAAGCGTTTTCAGCACTAAACCATGCTAGAATTGATGTATGTGTCCATTTTCCGTTTTAAAACAAAATAATAATATATAAACAAATGTAGTTGTACGTTGAAAAGGGTTGGATAGCCTAAAATTCGACTGTAAAAACACAGTAGCTGTTTTACAATGGGGTCCAGTAAAATTTCGAAAAAAATCATGACGAAATAACAATACAAAAAACAAACAAACAATATAGAACTTGACAAACTCTAAATATAAAATAAATGAAAATCATGAAGTAAACCCATTGACACGAAAACAAATCTTTTTTAATGCTATCGTCAACCTGAACTTTTTTTTAACAAACGAAAAGATTTTATGCCCATTTTGAGTATCGACCTGCTTCAAAGATCACAATGCCTGGTAAAATGAGAGGTTGTCTCTGACATTCACGGCCGCAGTCACTCACTTTGCAGGCCAGGGTACCTTAGTAGTTTTGCACTGCCTTTCTCCAATAATCGATTTGATATTTTGCATTTTATATTTTCATAATGTAGTTACCCAAATAAAGAATGTTACTGTTACGAGAATACAAGGAGGAGATCTTGTTGCGGGCCGTATTAGTAATAACATCGACTTTAACATTACTGTCAGTGGTTCTGGAGTGGGCGTTGCAGGCCAGAATCTATGGACGATGAGAGCATTTCTTAGTGGGAATGCCCAGGGATCAGGCAGTCGTTATTCTGTAAGGTCTCAAGTCTTGACCCAGGAACAACAGAATACAATGCTGGTACCTGGTAACACCGATAGATCTGGGCGTGGTGTCATTCAACATCGACATGAGTGACCTTACCTGCCAACAGGTTAGGTACATCTGTCTGACATTTAGCAAGTCGGCATTGGCAACAACCGTTTTCACACTAGTCCCGGTACCAGATGGCGGAGTTCTAACACAGTGTCTTCGTTACAGTTCATGTTCCACGAGTAAGTATCCCTTCTTGACGAATTTCCAATAGTTCTTATGGAAGGTGAAAATGCAAAATTTTCTAATCCTGGGACGGGAACACTCTCCCAGACTCTCCCCAAAGCTATATAATTTGTCTAATTAGCCAAAATTGCGAATTGACAGTGGATGAAATATACTGATTAACTTATCAATGTAGGGCCCCATATGTAATTGTTAAGGGTGAAAATGCACTGCTTAGAAACACGTATTTTCTATTCATATTTTTTTAAGTCCCTATACCGTGGGCGGGGTAAGTAGTGTATTACGTGACCTTTGCTTCGGGTCAGGAGCAGGAGCAGAAAGTAAAGCGTGACCCGTGACCTTGGGCAGCCCTTCCTGACCCAGTGATTGCGCAAGCATTGCTAAACCGCTCTTAGACGTGACGTCATAAAAGCCCTTTGTTTTTTCTCCGACCCAGTGATTGTCCAAGCATTGCAAAACCTCTCGTAAGGCGTGATGTCATAAAAGCCCTTTAATAATAGTGTGTACGTATGGATTTCAAGTTTGAAACTATTGTTTGATTTAGTGTAATACCTACGGCCATCGATATGTGTCATGCGTGTGTATGGCAGGTTTCTGTTCTCACGATCTGTTGTAGAGATATACCTGCTCTGACGAGTTTTTTCGCGTTTGTTGGAGACCATTTTGTATCGTTAGACTATTTTACTTGTATGATTTGGCAGATAAGTGTAAATTTCGCAATCCAAAATATATCGACACGTTCCATCTTGTTCCGCCCCAGTGTCCCTCTATCCCAGTCCATGTCTGGAGTGGATACCCTGATCACTATTGCACGGTTGGTTATTGATTGTTGTCAACCAATTCTATTTCAAAGGTATTGTATACTTCCATTATAGGGGTGTATAAATCATACCAAAAAAAGGTAAGAGTCTTCTCAACAGATGTGTGATGTATGGTATTATGGTATTTCGACGATAAGATCCTAGCTTTACCAGTTTTACATTGACTACATTGAAGTAGGATAATGAGCACCAACGAGATCAAGATAATAATAATAATAATAATAATAATAATAATAATAATAATAATGCTAATGCTAATAATAATAATAATAATAATAATAATAATAATAATAATAATAATAATAATAATAATAATAATAATAATAATAAAAATAACATTAATAATAATATTATCCAAAAATTTATTTAACGCCTCATATACACGTGAGGCAACCTCTAACAGGGAAGAAATTAATTCAAAAGAAGGGGCCGCTAAAGCCGGCGTAACTAGCTTTTCACAATTTATGTTTAAGATCATTGGTCAAACAAAAGTCGTTAAGTACTAAGGCGAGAGTGTAATGACACTAGGGTGCAGTGGATGTAACGTAACAACATCGCTTTATAACGATAAGCAAAATGCATTGTCTGAAATCGAATGAATCATACGAAGCATGAAGTGTTAAGTTCGATAATCTCCATGTTCATAATTGTAAATAACGAGTGGTTTTTTTTTTCTCTCCGTTTTTAGTTTTGTTCAGTTATCTGACAGTATCCCGGGCTTTTTGTTGTCCGAGGGTAGTTAAAGTGATGATAAATTCTGCATATATCTAAATCTTTCTGACCTTTCATCAAGAAGTTAGTGTAGTTATTTTTTTTTTTGCCAGCCAAAAATGATAAAATACCATTCAAATTACAACAATAGGGAGGCGAGTTTTTTTTTTTTTTTAGTTTTTAAAAAAGCGGTAAAATCCACGTATTTTCATTACTTCAAAAAATAGGGCGGCAGCCTCCTCCCCCCCCCCCCCAATTTTGCATGCAGCCCTGACCATACGAACATGACGAGGGCCAAGCTAACTGTCAGACTGTAAAGCGCACGTTTCTGTGGAATGTGGTAGGAGCGGTTAGCCTTTGAATGTTGATAACTGAACGAAAGGAATCCATACAGCTGCAGTGACAGGTCTGGTGTTTTCCCCGAAAACTTGTAAAGGAAAACTTCACAAGACTATTTTTCATAATTCTGGCTTTAATGGACGCAGGCCTATGGCCATAATTGTAGATGTCCAGAAATTATTATTTTATTTTCAGTAAGAGCATAGGATCAAGATTCTTTGTTCGAAAAGTTTGTGGCCACACAAAGGTTCTTGAGGTGGTAAGTCCCCATACACAATCACTTTTCGTCAATAATTGACGAAAACATTGATCGTGTATGGGAGCTTTACAGTGTACAAGTGTTGTAAACCCTGTCGCATTTGGTGGAGTACGCGGCATATGGCGGGAGATGGACTCCGCCACCGTTTCCCCGCCGTTCCACCACGCCTTCTCCCGTCGAGAATGTAAATCACTCATTATGAAAAACCTCCCGCTAAACGTGTAAAATGACAATATCCTGCTCTAAAAATATGTTATATTGTGAAAAGGAACTACCTAACGTGTGTGTGTGTGTGCTGTGTGTGTGTGTGTGTGTGTGTGTGTGTGTGTGGTGTGTGTGTGTGTGTGGTGGTGTGTGTGTGTGTGTGGTGGTTGTTTGTGTTGTTGGTGTGTGTGTGTGTGTGTGTGTGTTTTTTTTTTTGTGTGTTCAACGAATGCATACACCAGCTACTGGTGGTTCGTTAGAAAGAGGTACTTGACAAACCATTGGATAGTACGCCATTTGCCAACATTTTCCTGAATGGACTCGTAATATGTTCGTACCCTGTGCATGAGTCCTGAGTAGTGCCTGTGTGTGATTGGTGATCGTAATGTGATGTATCGGAAGTATACTTTTTTTTAAAGAATTTCGTATCTAGACCTAGCATGTTAGTCGGTTGCACGATGCGGTATGTGGTCAATGGGACAAGGGGCCCCGCGCGGGGATCAATGTTATTACAAGATTGACACCATGCTTGTAACACAAAAAAAAAAAACGCGTAAAAGTGTATAAGGAAAAGAAAGTCTTTAACAATCTACGCAAAAAGAGACTCTGAAAAGGCGGCAAAACACCCCCCCCCCCGCAAAAAAAGACTTTCGGGACTGTCTAAATTGGTGACAGTGGGAGGGGGGGGGCAGTCGGGGAAAAAAAAATCTTCATACGGCGGGTCAAAAACAAAATGATCGAGCCCCGCCCCATCCTGAAAATCTTCCTGAGCCTATGTATGTGCGCGTGTAGTGAAAAGGGAATCAAAGTCACAAAAAATCAGGATAAAAGAGCACAGACCTGTATTCTTAACAAAAGGCTTACTTAAAAAGGGTATCTTTCTGACATTTTTACCTCTGACATTTTTACCTCTGACATTTTACCTCTGACATTTTTACCTCTGACATTATTACCTCTGACATTTTTACCTCTGACATTTTTACCTCTGACATTATTACCTCCGACATTTTTACCTCCGACATTTTTACCTCTGACATTATTACCTCTGACATTTTTACCTCTGACATTATTACGTCTGACATTAAATATTGGGCGGGGTCTCCAGGGAGTCGCAGGAAAATCACACATGTTACACTTTTTGTTGGAGTCTTCTTCCCGTCTCCAGCTGGTCTCTTAGACGTCGTTGCGACCTCCACACGACGTTTCCTTAAGACTTCTAGTCTCCAGAAGGTCGCGGTGACGCTCTGAGACCTGCTGTAGACTGTAAGGAAGTTTCCAACCAAAAATTGAACATGTTTGATTTTCCCGCAACTCCCCGGAGACCCGGCTTGTCTCAAGGAGATGTCGCAGCGATTTCTTCATAAAATTGATTATGTATCAATTAATTTAAATCAAGTCGCCAACTTGCCGCCAAAGTCCCTGGACCTCCGCGACGTCGCCGCGACTTCTCCATCGAATTATTGATGAAATGATGAACAGCATGTCTTGGAGACAACTCCGAGACATCGCCGCCACGTCGAACTTGGTGAGAGCACAAGTCATTTTTTTTTGGGGGGGGGGTCTCCTGGTCGCCCCGCGCGATTCGCCGCGACAGTCGCGGCGATATCTCCTTCAGTGATATCATATCGACCCTTTTAAGTTGAATTGGTGAATGGTCGGGTTTTTGTGACGAATAACTTGACGTAACGCCGTGTTTGAGGGACGGGGATTATTCAACTCGGTGATAGCTCATATATCATAACGTGGACTATATCAATTGCTGTTGACATTCTACGGTTTCATGAACACCTAGCTGTCAGTCACAAAGTCATGCTGATAGTTAATTGCAGTTTGCATTTTTTCTTTATATCTGTTGCAGTATTACGAACATGTGAAAACGGCGTCCTCTACATTACATGCGGTGGTGTCATTCGTATCAACAGCGCCAATTATGGTCGCACTGGCATGGAAATTTGTCCTCATTCGCGAATAGACTCCTCTGACTGCATTGCGGAAAATTCACTGAAAATCGTCAAAGATAAATGCGAGGGAAATAATTCATGTTCCATTCATGCTGACAGTAGCGTATTTGGGAATCCGTGTGTGGGTACCCATAAGTACCTAGAGGTTGAATACTACTGTGCCCCGCCGACATGTCAGATGCAACGAGCCTGTGAACACAGAACTTTGCGTCTTTCTTGTTCAGAACCTGGCCGAGTTCTTTATATCTGCAATGCGATGTATGGTCGCAAACTGCCATTACGTTACTCGTCGTGTTATAATTACGGTTATCACACGACGACATGCCAATCGAGTTCCTCCCTCTCTAGAGTCCGAAATGCTTGTCAAGGAAAACACTCCTGCTCCGTTCTGGCCTCTAATCAAGTGTTCGGTGATCCGTGTTTTCAAACCCTAAAATATCTCGAGGTACATTACAAGTGCTCGGAAAGAGCACGTGTCTGCCAGCATGGCGAGTTACAGTTGACGTGTCCGTCCGGGCATAACATATATGTACAGGATGCATTCTACGGTCGGCAGGAGGATGATGCGATCTGCCCCAGTCCTGGCATCGAATCTACTGAATGTCGTGCAGCAAACAGTCTAGGAATCGTCCGCAGTTTTTGCGAAGGTCAATCTTCCTGCACCTTGTCTGCAACAAATGGGATATTTGGAGACCCGTGTCCTAGTACCTTCAAGTACCTCGAGGTGCTTTATGACTGTCATCAGTTTTAATTTACCTTTCCTACAGTATACATGTACTTCTATGTTAGTCAGTAGATTGTGATGATAGTGGAGAATATAATTTGAGATGTGTCGGCCTCCAGAGTGTATGGAATAATTTGATATGTTCGTTAATGGATATCATGATTGTAAAAGCATGCATTTCAATTTTAAATTCAATTTATTTGATATTTCTCAACAACATACATGTACATAAAAGAACACAATTAAATTAAGGCATAGTCATTCATTGAAATTTGCGGAACTGACAGTATATATAATTGCAAAATAATAATGAGTATACTAGGCATGCAGATTGATATGAAAGGCATCGCCTAGCAATATTTCCCTTTAAAACTTAGAGCTACATGATTCCCCGTGCTACTAGTGTCTTTGATAAGGTCTAAAAAGGAAGCCCTGAAAAAATGATAGTTCAAAATGATCAAAGTGATCAAAAGTTCAAAGTGATTTTAAAAAGTAAAAATCATTGATACACCATTCCAGTTTTCCCAATAGCCTGCTGCCGAATTTTCATTGACCGAGAATAATGCATGTGCTAATTTTCATTTTTACGTATTTTACAAGTGACAGCATAATAATTGTCTGAAATTTGTGTTCTAGGGTGTTTATTTGTCCATACAAACACTGTCAGATATGTTAGATTGCAAAGTTTGATTTTTAAGGGTCTTTCTCAATGTTATACAATGTCTTCACGGGGTAAAGGGGCTTATGCTAAAGTAACGATAACTATTTCATGTCAATGCACTGACCAAACTCCTCCACCTACACACACACACACACACACACACACACACACACACACACACACACACACACACACAAACAGCACCACAACACAACACACATACACACAATACACACAACACACAGTAGCACAAATGCTATATCAATACATTAATACATTAATTTACATTTCATATCATAGTTATCGGTATTACATTCGTATTTTGTTTCTGATTGTATAGGCTGGTGAAGGCTAACATTGGAAATTCTGTCTAACTAAACGGATACTTTGAGAGCAATATCTTGCTTCAGCTTGATTTGATTTCTTACGCATATGTATATACATTATATACATGTACATATATACACATATAGTTATGTGTGTGTGTGTGTGTGTGTGTGTGTGTGTGTGTGTGTGTGTGTGTGTGTGTGAGTGTGTGTGCATGTATGATTTTATGTATTGAAATATTATGTATTCCTCAATGATTATCAGAAAAAACCATGATGTCTGTATAATGTTTTTTCAACACCTAGCAATAAGGTTATAAACTTATCTATATTACTTCCAATTTTTGTTTGTATATCTTTGTATTTCAGCAACGAAATCCTTTCTGATAGAACACATTTTGATATAGCAGACCACCATACCCCGTTAATTATACAATATCACCGATTAAATAGTTACGCTGACATTGAACAATACATTTTTGATAAAAACTTGACCACTTGTACATGTATTAGGCCTGAAAAATTGTAATGTTGCCCTCAAGCGACCGACCGTAAAAATGAGAAAAAAACAAGATTGCATTTTTTCCCATTTTTGTAGCAGACCCAAAATATACAAACTCACCGTTTGTGCAAAGAATTGCTAAAATTCCTATTCATTGGCTTAAACAGCACTTTTACATGCATTTTTCCTATTCCAGGGACCTGTAAAAAATATTGGGAAACTTAACTTTCACACAGCTTCGTCCGACGTATGTCGTACAAAAATAATAAAATAAAATAAAAATCGATCGACAGACCCAATTTTCAAAATTTCCTACTTTAGAGCAATATAACTTGTTTTTTAAGGCATCAATACAGGCATATGCTTACTAGCCCTTTTCCTCCATCTGTCCACTTCTTTCTCGTTTTTTTTTAAATTAAAGGAACTATTCCTAGTTGTAGGGCTTACCATTTGAAACCAGGAAATCAAGTGAATGTCACAGAGGCCAGACGAAGCCTTTGAGAACAGTCTCTCATTTGCGAGCGTTTGGACCCACTTATGCCGAGGAAGGAACTCCTCTATACAACCAAACCATTTTGTACCGTGCTAGATAAACACAACCCTTTCTGATATTGTTATGGAATACAAATATACATGGACTTGTCAACAGTAGTTTGACAGTAAAATTAAATGTTATCACAGAAAGAAATGAGAACAACGCTATCTAGTGTGTAAACTTCATTATAGAGGGAAATAACAGGCAAAACTATTGTATAATTTGAATACCCTTCAACATGACGACAGTATATGCTGGGTTTCCGTCAAAATGTTACACGCGAAAATTCCGTCCTAGTTATGCACGTAAGATATTCATTTTAAACCACAGTTTCTTGTGGACTCCACACTGCAAAAACTGGGGTGTTAAATTTAATTATTGCACAATATGAATATCAGACATGGTGTAAAATTTTAACACCACTGTGCTATTTTAACACCAAACGAATTATTTCAAACACCAGGAGCATTTTGTGAACAAACACAACAACTCATATTCATTAAATGTCGCAATTCCACCTTTTTTTTAAATTGAAGCTCCACAATGTTAGCCTATTACTTTAACACCAAGGGTGTTGAAAAATCAACACCTTTTCCGGTATTCATATTGTGCAACACCCTTGGTGTTAAATTTAACACCCCAGTTTCTGCAGTACAGATTTAGCAATTGAAATGATTGCTGTCATGCCTTGAGTTGTTTTTATGTACCTTACATTAACGGAGTGAAAAGTGAGAGATTTCAGGTTTTATAAATACAATGCTCTTAAAACAATAAGATTTACACATTTAATACAGTGTATTGTCATCTTTGGACAGTTGTACGTCGTAACTCATTAATAATTGTTTTTATGTTAAAGTTGAAATTAAAGTTGACATTTTACTAACGTTTGAAAGTGACATTAAATCCATGAAATTGTTTCGGTTTTAAGATTTATTATTAGAATACAACGAAGGGGCCTTCACAAGAAGCTTTGATTTAAAGTCCCATCTTATTCGCATGTAGCAGGACGAAATGCTACGCGCGTAATTACTGGACGGAAACCCAGTATATTATCAATGAAGGGTCTTCAAACATACACATACATATTTTTTCCACTTATCCCCCTCTGTTGCGTAGATTAAACCATAGCAATGATGGCTTTCATATCAGTGCATTACTTTGTTCAAAGTAAACTGATGCGTGCCCGATCCCTTTCCAAATACTGTGGAAAAGCCTAAATGTAGACAGATATAACTCATATTAGGCTATTGAATTACTGAATGACACGAAAATAAATAAAGATTATAACGTAATAACGTTTCCCAATGATTCGAAGCGTACTCTGTGTGCTCATCACCTGGTCTATGCGATTGTTTTTTTTTCAATGGCATCGGGATCTTCTCTGGTGATGTACCATTCACCACTATTTACCATTCCTACACCAGCCTCCAAAACAATTGTTAGAACAGCACTTTGGTCCAGCAGCATATGCACATATTGAACCAGGTATGACACAATGTGAAGAAGAAACAAAGGCAGATGACACTCATTACGTCAGTACATTTCCATTTATCTCCCATATTCCTGCTGAAAAGAACACAGTGCCGTGAAACGCAATGTGTGAAACCAGGGGCGGCGGAACGTATTTTCGTTTGGGGGGGGGGGGCAAAGCCAAAAAAGGGCACTTATATGTCAAAAAG
>JZLH01S0388962.1:0-11342 GCA_001188425.1 Eucidaris tribuloides | reverse complement strand
TTCTCTAAGGCTATTTTTCGCCGGATTTGCTAACATTTTGGGCTGCTTGCCGTATTTGTCGCAAATACATGTAAGAATAATGTACACGTATTATCCACGGCTCGGGAAGGTGATCCCCACTTAAGACCAGATAAAGGCAATCATGGAAATCGTATTAAACGAGATTGCGTCTGGGATTTGGATCAATTACTGATGTGACGAGATAACAGCATGACACAACTCCGTGTCTCGCCATTAATCAGTTAGGAACGTTCATTTATTAGGTCTATTAGAAGTACAACACGTGCGCAATTAGAACAAAACATCATTTTGCAGCCCAGTGAGCTGTGTTCATCAGCTAGGTGTTATGAAGTCGACGGCGATTACTTTTGAAGCCACAAAACATAAAATATGATTTTACAGGTTGGTCTATTTGGGCGACGGCGTGTGAAGGACAAGACAAAATCACACAAAAGGTTCATGCGTCAGGAAGGAAAGATTACTCATTCAATGTGTACATGTAGCTAGACATCATATTTCTTACAAAATACACTCGTTAGTCTAGGTACTAGTCCCTTGGGAACCAACCGTGAATCATATCCGCGCCTTCAACACTATGTGGTCGTCTTGCTCATTATTAATAACAGGAAAAATAGACGGGTCCATCCAAGTTTCTTCAAACCTTTTCTTGATTTCTTCCACGGGGACCTAAATTTCCCCCGTTTTTGCGATGAATACCTCTCCAATTCTTAGTTACGCAGACGAACTTTCAGGTTGTCACGTGATAAGCAATTCTCTTACCTAGATAATCTGTGTTGCCTTTTCGGGATTTCAGTTTAATAGCTAGTATTGTAAGGATTAAAAGAATTACCGAAATTTTAAAGGTATTATTAAACCCGTCTATATTCTTCGTAGTTGAGTTCGCAGATAAAAATAGCATATAGGCTTGGAAAGCGGAGGTCTTGAAACACTCATACCGACGATATGCATCGCCAGCGGCAACAATAAATCTTGCTCATATTTTCAGAGAAATTATGATCGACAGCTGTCCAAACTGCCACAAGAACCGAAGGAGTTGAAACATATCCCTACCACATCGACTGAGAAGTATATCTCCCAGACTAAAATAATTCACCTTTATCCAAGTTGCTCATAAAAGCAACAGACCTTGCCCATGTCATGACTTATAAGGGAGCGTAGAAGCCACACATTTGTTGTTTCTTTTTGGCTTCTCTAGAGATTTTTTGTAGGCACTATGTGTCAATGTGTCTGAGTAGGATCTGCGTTGTAGACTACATGTCGTCTTTTAGTATCTAGAAGAAAATCCAGGCTGGTTTTACATTTTAAATAAATGGGAAAAAATCTGACGAATAATAGATTATTGAAAGTTTCAGTAAATTGGAAAAAAGAGAAAATACAAATTGTTGAAAATTCTAATGATCTGATTAAATCGGCATTCGGCAACAGACTTTCATTGTGATTGACTCATCAAATTGTTTTATACGCAACATATCACGAAATATTCTTTTTCTTGAATGTTTGCACGTGTGCACACTCACTCAAATTCAGGAGGAAAATTATGTTAGTCTAAAAACATAGGACGTGCAGGAATGACGAAAATGTTTCTTCATTTTTGTGTTCAAAACAATTGAAAAGGTATGGAACACCACAATGTTGCCAATGTGTAATGGCTGTACGAATAAAACAAACATGGTAAATTTCCAGGGGTGTATCCAAGATTTTTTTTTTTTTTTTTTTTAGGGGGGGGGGTCAATATGAAACTTTCTACATTGAAATCATCAAGATGTGATAAAATGTTAATTCTGGGTGGGTCGTGATTATAATTTTTGGTCCTTTTGGAATGAAATAATGAAAAGCTCTCGGAAAAATGAATTTGGCAAAAAATAAACAATAAAAATGCGACCCTTTTGAAAATTAAGGGGTCTCACCACCCTCACGACCCCCTTGAATACACTCATGGTTTCTTCATAATAAATTCACCCTTTTTGTACAAACCCTCGCCGAGGTGTTTCCTGGATTTTTCTACGTAAGTGTAAAACAAGAAACTGTCAGCCAACGTCCCTTTAAAGACACTATATTAACTTTTGTGGAGCCTATATAAACAAAAAAATTGTCAAACTTTGTTATCTGACATATCTGGTAGTGTTTGGATAGAATAAACACCGTAGAACACAAAACTTTAGAGAGTTATGCGGTCACTCATAAATTATATACAGATCGAAATCGACACATGAATTAAATATCAGCTGATAGAGAATTCTGCTACACAGCGGTCTATGGAGGAAAACGGGAATGGTCGCTCAATGATTTTAAACTGCAATTTTTCAGGACTTCATGTTTAAACCTTATGAGAGACACCAGTAGCATGGGGAATCATGTAGCTCAGATTTTAAAAACTGAAAACAGTCTTATACGATGCCTTTAAATTTTCGGCGACCACGACGTGTCTTTGGTGGTTAGCACATGTGTGATACCGACAACAATAATGCGACGGTGTAATGTTAGTCATGCTGAGGTGAGATGGAACATGGAGGCTGTGGACTAGTTCGTCGTGTTAAGTCGTTAATAATTGAAGATTGACGTAATCCTGTTGAGTAATTAATGATATTCCCGTGTAATCACATCATAATGTCGTCGACCAACTCTAAGTGCAGTTTGCGCAGTGGTTCGCCCAGTGGTAGTGTATACAGAGTACAGACTAGTCTGGCTTCCAGAAGCAAGAACTTATCTATGTCCTAGAGGAATTAGGCCTACACTATCATCAGTTAACTGTCTTGAACTAAGACTAGTATTTGAGGTAGATTTCTCACCGTCGCATGTGCGTGCGCACCCGCACTGCTACTCGGAGGGAGAAAAATCGCAGGGTCTGGAACCGAGACTAAGTACAGACTAGATATACATGTATAGCAACAAAATCAGCTGTTAAATGACCACTTTCTGGGTCTGGCCATGGTCTGGCTTAATTCATTTGTCATTATCCAGTCGTTTACTCATAAATTTTCCCCGTGTGTAAAGCGCTAATGATCGTTATGAAATATCTCATAAAGTCTTTCAAAACTTTTTTGCTTTACATGTATGTAATTGTTGTCATTCATTTCCGATATTATTAGAGACGTTAACGGTACGGAAATTATACATCTCATAATACATTCTAATAAACTGGAGCCGTTTTAAACGATTTCCTTTACAGTATGGAAAGGGAATATAGGAGCGGTGTGAAATGGCTCAAGAACCAAATGAGTTGAGATATGCATCAGCTTATACATTGAATGGAAACTGGAGTTATACACAGTGAACAAATTTGTCTTGAATTTGTTCAAGTTTAGAAAATAGACTGAATTCGTCAGCATTGAATTAAATTATGTCAGAGCTAGAAATTCAATCCATATAAATCAACAATACAAATATAATCATCACTTCTGTGGCGACGGTGTTTTTGCTAACAAATACTCTTGGCCGCGATACGCCCATGCAGAGCAGAATCACCAGACAGTTTCTTTATAGCTTAGATTAATTTTTTTTTTCAATTTCAATTCAATTCAATTCAATTTATTCACATCACTTAAAAGAAACATTCAAATTACAAGTAGAACAGGTGCAAAAATACACACATACAATACCAGAGATGCCAACCCTTACGGATTTTTCCGGGAGGTTTGGTCTTATTACAGTTATAAGGCGGTACACAAAAAAAATGAGATTAGAGTGCGAATGAGAAACATATTTGAAACAGCTGAACCAATAGTTTTCTTATGAGGAAAAGCATGAACATGATGAATGAAACAAACCTTTTGTGCCGTCACTGACCAGTGAATGCAGACACGGCATTTCCATTACAATTTGGGCATTGCATTTCAAATCACTTCAGTAACCAAGGCATTTGGTTCGGTAGTTTCATCTATTTTGGTCATTCATGTTCTATTCTTATTATAATCTCCGTCTTTGTTGTTGAACGCACCACCTAGTAACTCTAATAAGACCAGAACTGCCCTGGAAAATCCGTACTGTTTGGCATCACTGCAGGAATACAATATAAAACACAATTACAATATGCAGGAAATAACATTGACAGTGGATGTAGGAGATCAATACGGCTTGTAAAAGCCTGACAAGGCAGATCTCCGGAAAACTGCAATTGTATACATACATAACAATAACAGATATTAATAAAGAAATATGATATTACAATACATAATCAAAAGGTAAAGTAAACGTCGCAGACGTTTACCCCCCCCCCCCGTGAATATTGATTTATATTGAATTTTAGATATTGATAACTAAAAAGACATGTATTTTTTTACCACTGTGGTTTGATTAACTTATTGATGATTCAGGTGTATTGCAATCTTTCGGAGGACCGTGGGAAACTAGATGCAATTAGTTGTAGAATGACATGAGGTTTTTTTTTTTTGCCCACATTGGCGATTGCCTTCACTAATTTATATCCCATTTAAAGGCAGGGCATCTCTTTTGCATGCCTAACAATTAACAGTGTGTAAATACAATGGCATTTAGAAGAAAATGCCATCTTGGAACCTTTGGCAAAATATAGGAGCTACAAACTCAGTTTTAGTGGAATTGTATTGACCGTTAGACTCTGATTTGGAGTTTTTTTTTCTCGCGAGAAAAAAAATTCCTACCATAGAACGTACACTAAATGGCTATTGTTTTTCTCTCGCATTTTTCAAATTCTAGGTAATATCTAACCCCCAGATTTCACAGACATGCCCTTCATCAATAGCCTAAGGGCATGGGTTATCTTTTCCTGGTCTGCGGGGATGTTTGCAAATGAGATCCACTGCCTTTAATGATTCCCGGTTTGACTATATTCCATTGATTAAACCGATACTTCACATTATTATTATTATAAGATTTGAGTGTTATTTCCTGTTGAGAATATTCAATTTATCTATAAATAAGTGTTTGTTTTACAGCCATTATCAATGGGCCGTGGTTTCGAAATTCGAGCTTCTACTTCAACATAAAATCGGCAAGGTAATTAATCATCCTTTTGGAGTTGTAAAGTATGACATCTTGCTGGTAGAAAGTGATATAATTTATGTGAGTCCCCATACTGATCGCGGAAACCACGAAGAGAGAGAATGACACACAGACACACACAAAAACAGCCACTACACGTAAAAAGCGAGATTAAAAAGTGATCACAGTGATAGTAAAGATGTGTTTAAAAATTTATGTTTACATTATTGGCAGTTAGTGTTTATAAATATGCCACCTATGTTTAGTGATTTGACACATGACGTTTAGCCTCATTAGTGATAGCAAGAATGATCCTAGAAAAATGTTCACTCGCTAAACACAGCTTTTACAGAGTGGGCGGTATTATTATTATATTAAACATGGTATACTACAGAGTAATAAAAAGCTATTGAAAAAACACAAAATAATGCGACACATCTTGATGTACCGTGTAAAAAAACCCTTCATTCAAAGATTGGTAGTATTGTTGATGTTTTGTTGATTTTTTTTTAATGTACCCTGCACTGTCAGTTACCATCCAAAGTTATGCATGTACAAGATGAGTGAACATGAAGTACAATTAAGAAAAAAAACATCGCAATTATGTGTAGTTGGCCAAACAAAAAACGTACAGTAGCAGACTAATTTGAAGACCAGCCTGCAGGTCACTGTAAGCATTTCTCGAGGTGTGCTAAGGCATCAAACCGTAACTGTATTATAATAGACGATCGTGGATTCTTCAGTAAAGACACAATGTTCTCAATATAATAAGACTTCATTGTACTGGGATAAAGAACATTGTTAACTCAGCATTGTTACATGTAAGACCAGTGGACTGAAAGTGCAGCAAAATAGTATCAATACAGAAGTACAATGACGCGCAAACCTCAGTAAATCGTCAGCCAAGGACTACTTCAGTTGTTAACCGCAGTTTGGCACTCAACCTACGCTGGTCAGCGTGATCAAGGTCAAACTATTATAGAAAATAAAAGTAATAGTTTGGATATACTGGTGAATCAAACCCGGATACAATAGCCTAATCATCCCACTCATTCCGTTCCGTACGAAATGGCCTATAAATACGTTTATCATAGAATAAGTTAGCAAAGAAAAGTTTGAAGGCAGAATATTGTTTTTGTTGATATAAATTTACATACTTGTCGACGTGCTTCACCTAAATCAGCGCTGTGCCAAAACCACATTTAGGCGCATTCGGAGAAAATAGTCGATCAACTCACTAATCCGTTTATTCCTTATGGCGGGTATTGTCTACAAGGTAACAATGTAATGTTGTGAGATTAAAAAAAAAAGATATATAGAATGAATCGATTGTCAAGACAAAAAATTCGGCATCACTATGCATATTTTGGTTAAAGGTATTGGCTAACATTTACCACAGTTAAAAAATTCAAAGCTACATGATTCCCCATGCTACCATTGTCTTTGATAAGGTCTAAAAATGACGCCCTGAAAAAATTGTATTTCAAAATGATTATTTACTGCTTTAAAAAAGAAGAAAATCGTAAGTTGATCGGATTCACCTGCCCATTTTCTCCCATAGTCTTACTGTATGTAGACCTAGGCTATTTTCTACTCGCCCCGAGTTTTAATTGTTTATTCATGCATTACTTGCCATTGGCAGTGTAACTTTCCAAATTTTTTTTTATTCTAGGGTGTTTATTTGTCCATATGAACACTACTATGTAGTTCAGATATCAAAATTTGACGATTTTTCTAAATTGAAGCTCCACAATGTTAGCCTATCACTTTAATGACACAGTCACAGTTGGTCCTGTATTCATCTGACCAGCCGTGATTGAGATGTCATGAAAATACGTTGATTTCCAGTGGGTGTATTTACTGGAATTTATACATGACGTAGGGAATGCCCGTGTATTGACCAAGCCACTTGTAGAGCTGTAAAGAGTTGGATGATCTTAAAGACACTAACATTTTGAAAGCCCGATTTGAAATTGTCAAACTTTGATATCTGTCCTCCGAAAGTGTTTGAAATGAACCAAACTAACACCCTAGAACACAAAACTGAAGACAGCTATGCTGTCACTAGCAAAATATGTACAGATGAATAGCAGTAGGCCTACATGAATTAACGTCCTGGGGACAAGATTCTACACAGTAGTCTATGGAGAAAAAGCTGGAATTGTCTCTCACAGATTTTCACTTTTTAGATGCAGTTAAAGATCGTTTTGAACTGCAATTTTCTCAGAGCTTTATTTTTGACATTATCTGAGACATTAGGTACTTTTTTAAAGCTGGAAACATTGTTCAATCATGTTTTTAATAGTTTAACTCTATGCTTCTATTTCGTGAATCGTTGATTCTGTTGAAATCAATCCTGGGCTCGGGTGAGTCCAGTGTTATACCAGCATAAACCAAAAGATGTTTCAACTATCTTTTGCTTATATTTTTTGTTTGATTATTATAATTCTCTCTTGCTAAGAAGTGAAATAATAACCATTATTTTTTATGTTCACATTTAAACAAAATTTGTATCCTGTCACACTCGTGTCAACTTATGGTCGACACATCCTTATTACAAGGCAAACTTCCATGTACACCCCTGAGTTGTCTGGAAGGTTTACATGTACATACATCAGCCAATCAACCGCAACGCAATGTAGAAGCACTGTTGCCAATGTCACACGATCCTTGAAAATATATTCGTCATCGTTAATAGACTTGATACGTGTATTTAATGTAGGTCTGTTATAATGATATGTTCAAATTGTGTACAATTTTATTTCCATTCATTATGTTTGCACAAAATCGCTTTAAATTCTCGAATTTGTACAGATAAACGAATGCCATACTGACTGTAAATACAGTAACTGTAAAAAAAATTCAGTTAACAAATAAGGTAAAAAGAAAAAAAAAGAAATGCTTAATTACGCATGGGATACGGGCCACTTTAGTCTACAACTCTGGACCCGAATCTGAGGAGTCCGTATCCTGTCAAAACCATCGTTGACATAACCTGTTATACCAATAGATATATGTCTATAGTTAACACTAATTAGCTCGTTTTGCAGGCACAGCGCATGGGCGGCTTGTAATTTGGCAGGTGATTTTTTTTACTATTTTGGCGCGCAAAATTTTCCCAACAGATTTTTTCGCCCCTCCTAGTCCTAAGATTTTACCCCGGCGCCGCCCCTTACTTTCACAGCTGACCGACACGCTTTGCACGAACATGACGAAGTACTTTTGCATGACGTCGGGTTTGCGCGCAAAATGCCATACCCTATCCCAAATCAACATCCCGGTAATGGGTCTATGTATTATATAGAAATAATATCGTACGAAAAACACCCATAGCAAAACCAATTTGTATTGTCAGAAGGTTATAATCACTGAGAGATTTTGGTTAGATTTCGTAACTTACACAATGTGACGTCAGACGTGTACATGGACGTTAATTCTCTGGTCGGATCCGATCTAAACTAGAACAATGAAGGCCACGGACAACGACAAATTGACCTACAGGAAATATTTGTTGCTACTGTCATTGTGTGTCTATGTGTGTTATTTCGTTTATGTATGGATGTATGTAAGTATGGAGGGATGTGTTTGTATGTAGGGCCTATGTATGCCTGTGTGAGTATGTGTATGTGTGTTTGTGCGTGTATGTCTAATCATGTGTCTTTGTGCGTGTATGTCTGATCATGTGTGTTTGTGTGAGCTTGTGTTCATGATAATTGCGAGTAGGCCTATGTGTAACCGATGGGAGATATTAGTATATGCATGAGCTTATACGTAGTGTTTGTTTTTGCTTATTTGCAATTTTCATAATCTTAAATTTTTAGTTTTACGAGAAAACAAAACAAAAGAAACTTTACACGGACCCATTTTCAGGTCATCGTTTTATAATTCTTACCACAACATTGGTCTGTTCATGAAGTAGTAAAGTTGTTTTTGTTTAATGTGAATAACATGGTCAGATATTCGTATATGGCAAATGGCAAGATGGGGAAAAGTTAAATTGTCACACATTTCCTCTTTGTATACAATTATCAGAAATTACGGTGATGGGGAAATCGGTTGTGTAGCTTATAGTATGGGATCAATTTCTATCGGGGCCGGAGATTAATTCAATATCGGTAAATTGATGCTTATTTCTCCTGAAGTTGACAAACCCAAGACAAATCTTCTACCCTGGATTTATACTTAATTCAGCCTACACATTGGTATAGGCCTATGTTTTAACTTTTTACTGCCATTTACATGGTTGGGAGAAAAAAAAACAATCTGTATACCAAAGATACACCAGCAGAGGTGTTTCTCCTGACTGGAAGGATTTATCTTGAATGTGTTTACTTCAGGAGAATCAAGCATGAACATGCCAGACCTGAATTACTCTCGAGCCCCGAGATAAATTGATCCCATAGAAAGCTACACAACATATTTGCTAGTCACACGGCATACTGATGAAAATTCTTTCAAAACGAGTCAACTTTTCGCTACATAATTTTCACAGCTGAATCCTTGCATAGTCTACTTGATCCTAGAATAATTTTACTCCAAGTTGAGGACTACCTTCAATCATTAAGTTTTAGTACGTGATCGTGATATGAACGTCTATCTTCATTTGAGATCATACACACCGTGTACATTGTACAAAGGTGTGTGTTTGTTCTATCACATGTTCACAGTACATTTCCCCACCGTTAAAGCCACTGGCTAACATTTATCACAGTTAAAAGAAATGTGAGCTACATAATCTTCCATACTCCAAGTGTCTTTGATAAGGTCTAAAAACGAAGCCCTGAAAAAATTGCAGTTCAAAATGATGATTTCGTGCTTTAAAAAAGTGAAAATCTACAAGCATTCAAATTAACCGGATTCACCTGCCCATTTCCTCCCATAGACTTACTGTATGTAGACCTAGGCTATTTTTTTTACTCGCCCTGAGTATTAATTGTTTATTCATTCATATCCTGTCAGTGGCAGCATAACTTTTCAAACTTTTGTATTCTAGGGTGTTTATTTGTCCACTTGAACACTACTATGTAGCTCAGATATCAAAGTTTGATTTTTTTTTAATTGAAGCTCCACAATGTTAGCCTATTACTTTAAAAAAAGGGCACGGTGTACAGAATCGGAAATGAAGTATTAGTGAAAAGTCGGGCAAATCATGTGATCTGTTTAGAAGTGATTAATGTTGGACTGGGACCAGACAGCTGATCCAATGTGATGCCAAACTATGTACATGTATGTTGTTCGACCTCTCGCTACATTTAAATACATGTAGGTAGTATTGAGGTGAAAAGTGTAATCATGATATATTAGAACTAAAAGAGATTAAAGAGAATAACAGAATTGGGAGAAGTCCTCAAGTAATAATGCAGTATCAGAATCAAGTTTACTGTTTAAGACTTCTTCTGTGTAACTTTTATAGTAAATAATATCTGAAAATGCTGTAATTTTCCAATATCTTGTTTAATTTTCTATCAGGGTCATACGGGTAAAACATCGGGGGGGGGGGGGGCAGCCATGCCCTTGCCACTCCATGAAATCCTGTGTAAGGGCCTGAATCATGTAAAGCCGTATACTACTACGACTACGACTACGACTACTACACCTTCTACTACTACTACTACGACTACGACTATGACGACTACAACTACTACTACTACTACTACTACTACTACTACGACTACGACTACGACTACGACTACGACTACGACTACGACGACTACTACTACTACTACGACTACGACTATTACTACTACGACTACGACGACTACTACTAGGCCTACTACTACTATGACCACGACTACTACTACTACGACTACGACTACGACTACGACAACTACTACTATGACTACGACTACTACTACTACGACTTCTACGACTGCTATGACTACCTCTACGACTGCTAGTACTACGATCGACTTTTACTGCTACTACGACTACTACGGCTACTACTGCTACGACTTCTACTACTACTACGACGACTACTACTACTACGACTACTACTTCGACTACTACGACAACTACTACTACGACTACTACGACTACTACTACTACTACTACTACTACTACTACGACTACTACTACTACTACTACTACTACTACTACGACTACTACTACGACTACTACTACTACTACTACTACCATTGCTACTACTATTACAGTGGTCTCCGGATAATGGGGTAACATTTTAAGGGGTACTCCTGATAAACGGGTAAAATTTAACTAAACATTGCTTATGTTTCTTATTGAAATTTACTCCATATAATGGGGTACCCGTGTTAAATGGGTAATAAAGAACCGGCTTGCAAATGCCTACCCAATTAAGTGAAGACTACTACTACTACTACTATTACTACTACTACTACTACTAC
>JZLH01S0388951.1:1926-17526 GCA_001188425.1 Eucidaris tribuloides | reverse complement strand
TAATCTTGTTCACAAGAAAGTGTGGACGCACGGACGTACGGACGCACGGACGTACGGACGTACGGACGGACAACCCGAAAACATAATACCTCCGGCTCCCTTACGGGGCGGAGGCATAAAAATTATTAACATGATGATTTTTGCAAGGGAATGGTTGGTCAAAAGCACATGGGCTTGAAAAAGTCCCTTTACCACCACGCCTCATAATATCTGTGTCTATTAGACCAACAATCAATATCAAATAAATGAGGCATTTTCTCACTCAGCTAGGTTTCTGTTGCACACATTTTACTAAATTTATATAAAAATAATAATACACAGTTCTTATGTACATGTACCTGTAGCGCATAACACATCAAATGAAAATGTCCCTATGTGCTGAGAAGAAAACAAGGAAAAGAAAGTAAGGATAACATAAATAACTTTACTCTAAAAATTGAGCCTTTGAACATGTTTCTAATAATAATAATAATAATGATGATAATAATAATAATTAAAACAATAATAAAAATGATAATAATGATAATTAAAGTAATAATAATAATAATAGTAATCATCATCATCATCATCATCATCATAATAAAAATAATAACATAAAAACAGTTATATAGCGCCTAATACAAATGTTTCTAGGCACAGTAAGACCAAGTAATAATAATGATAATAAAAAGTGATTTATTTCATGATTATAAGAATTATTAAAACTTATTACAAGTTAAAAAATATAACATTTCGAAAGTACATGTACTTGTATGACCCATCGCTATTCCCAGATCCACCTGGGTGAGGCCTGGTAGCCTCTTGTTTGCTTATTCAACCACGGCATAATGATTCTTGGAAAATATTAAAATGCTTGTGTAAACTTCTAGCATTCATGAGAAGTAGACTGAAATGATAATTTTTATAAAGATCTTTATTCTTAAATTCACTGCGTAGATAATGTTGGCAAGATGAAGCTACGATGGTCTCATTCAATAAGAAGGTTTCACTAGCATCAGATTGGGGAGTTTGGTGGTGCGCTTGACACCCCCCCCCCCAAAAAAAAAACTAAAATAAAAATAAAAAAAATAAATAAATAAAAATAAAATAAATAAAATGTGATCATGGTATACAGAGAAGCTTATATTGATAAATATTGTTTCTGCCCCCACCCATGATTTGTCTCACTCATTTCTGACTACCCAAATGATTTGCCTCGTTCGATTCTGACCCCCAAAATGATTTGGCTCATTACGCTACTGGATAGTCGTAAGTAGTAGCCAACTGAGTGGAGCACGACTGACCACCTGCATTGTGTCGCAGTGCATCTATCTGGAGGAAGGAAAACTCACCTGATCTGAAACTGAGACAAACACAGTGCATCTTGAAAATAAATATTAAAAAAATATAAATTTATATTTCATCTGTTAATATATCATCTGTGATGACACAATACTATCAGCCTTGTCCCAGGTAATGGACTTCTAAAAAAATTCATGATTTTTTTTTTCTGTACAAACATCAGGCGCTTTGGTGGCCATTTTTTTCTGCATACCTCAAATTGCTCATGGCCAAAGTGTCAGTCTTAAAGTGATAGGCTAACATTGTGGAGCTTCAATTTAAAAAATTGTCAAACTTTGATATCTGAGCTATATAGTAGTGTTTGAATGGACAAATAAACACCCTAGAATACAAAAGTTTCGAAATTTATGCTTCCACTGGCAAGATATGAATGAATAAACAATACTCGGGGCGAGTAAATACATGTAATAGCCTAGATCTACACACAGTAAGTCTATGGGAGGAAGTGGGCAGGTGAATCCGGTCAACTTACAATTTTCACATTTTTAAAGCACTAAATAATCATTTTGAAATACAATTTTTTCAGGGCTTCATTTTTAGACCTTATCAAAGACACTGGTAGCATGGGGAATCATGCAGCTCAGATTTGTTTAACTGCGGTCAATGTTAGCCCGTGGCTTTAAGATTGTTCAAATTAATGGTCCTACGAATTAAAATCTGCATAGGAAAATAAGACTATGGAATCCAAAACAAGGTCCAACCCCAAATCAGGATTGGGCTGCTGAACAATGTGCACAAATGTTGTAGGTAAAAGTATTTCCTTTCCAACAAAGTGATTTTTATTTTCATATTGCTGAGATTTTTAAGTTACAATGAAATTGTGAATTAATATATTTCAAAACAACGTACATGTATCTTCATAATACATACAAAATGTACACATTTTTCCCATGATTTCACACAAAAACTGTGATATAATCTGAAATTTGGTGGAAAAAATTGATTTAAATCCACTATTTTTATGAGTGATTTACTGAATGCTGCCTGCGTGCTTTCTAAAATTGAAAGAATAAATTGTATTTTTGCCATACCTTAAATATTTATTACTGGCACATATGGGGTACAATTTGTGTCGCACATTATAAGTTCATTGATTTACAAACCACCACACTTTATCTAATCAACCACCAGCAAAGAAAATTTGCATACATTACACAATTTTGTAGTGCATTTATTCATAACATTACACCATGTACGTTATGAATTTACATACCATTCAATCCTATCGTCCAAATTTATCCACTGTTCTGGAGATTTCTTGCAACAGTTCCGTGGGGTCTTGCGGCAACAAATTAACATCAATCTCCACAAATTCAGCATTTCTTGTCATGTCCTCGAGCACAAGACGTATCCTTATCAGATCAAATATGCTATGATGTCGACCAATCATAGCTCCATCATTTTTCATGTTTGGCAAAGATACACGTGCAGGTGAACTTATTTCCAAACCAGTAGACTGTTCACTTAAATATCCTGAGCCCTTTTGGCAGTCAGTGTCAAATATTGCACTTTCCTTACTTGCATATTGCACATGTTCCTTTGTTCCTGTCATACATGTCCTCTCTCCTTTTTCTGAGCTAGATGTCTTGTTTACATTTGGACCGTCTGAAAGCAGGCTTAACCTTTTCGTGGCTATGGTGTGAAGAAATGTGAAGAACTCGACATAGTCGATGCCTGTGCTTGCTTTCATAATCAGCTGTCAAGTACAAAAATGTAAATTCAATTATTGGAAGTGTAATGTTGATATGTGAAGAATTATATGAGTACCATACATACTTCCATATAAAAATCAATTTGCAAATGGTTATACAGTGCATGATTTGTACAAAGATTCATTGTGCAAAAAAAAATTAAGAAAAAAAATGCAAATCAAACGTATAAAACCAAACTGGAGTAATTCCTATCTGCTATAATATACATTATCGGATAAGTGGGAAAAGTTGACAAAAGCCTTTGTGAAATTAATAGTAAGACAGCATTGTAAGCAGAGCCACTGGAGATATATATTTTGATTTTCATGAGCTTTTCTGTGTTATTTGATGCCTTATATTTCATCATGCTGAAAGAGATATTTGTAACTTGTGGAGAATTTGAAAAGAGGACAACAGTTTATTGAACAATGTTCACACAATGGTAATGGTGTGGTACAGTAATGACGGTGATGGTGATAGTGATGTTGATGACCATGGTGACGATGAATGGAGATGATAATAGTGTTAATGATGATGATATTGATGATGAACTTGATGCTGCTGATGATGATTTATGACAATGATAAGGTGTTATGAAGACAATGATGGTGGTGATGGTTATGATTTGAGAGGGACGATGATTGTAGTGGTGGTGGTGGTGGTAAAAGTGATGATTATGATGGTAGTAGTCATGAATGATGATGATGATGATGATGATGATGATGATGATGATGATGATGTGATGATGATGAATGATGAGCTTTATGGTATTAATGATGATAATGGTGATGGTGTAGTATGATGATGATAATGCTGCCACTGATGACGACAATGGTGGTGGTAGTGGTTATGATGATTTGAGAGGGATAATGATAGTGGTGATGGTGATGGTAAAAGTCATGATGATAAGGATAGTGGTGGTGACGAATGATGATGATGATGAGGTTGGTAAAGATGAAGATATGCATCATCATCATTATCACTACTATCATTCTCATCTCCATCATCACCATCATCACCCTCACCATCCTTATCATCACCATCATCTTCATCACCGTCATCACATCACCATCATCCCCATCCTCATCACCATCATCATCGTTATCACTATTATCATTCTCATCTCCATCATCACCATCATCATCCTCTTCCTCCTCCTCCTCCTCATCATCATCATCATCACCATCATCACCCTCACCATCATTATCATTGTCATCATCTTCATCACCATCATCACCATCATCATCATCCTCATCCTCATCACCATCATTATCATTTTCATCATCATCATCTTACCTGGCACTGTGCCTCCCAACCATCCATATCCCTGCAGTCTTTGATGGATTTCTGTACTTTGGTGAGCTCTTCTTGTACGAATTGCCAACTGATATCAATGTTACATCCATTCAACCAGTTGTGATTGATTGAAATGGTGTCCTCCTGAGAAAAAAGAAATGAATAAATAAACAGAAAAATAGCGTTTATGTACTTTAATCAGATGAAGGGACTTCTATAAAGAATAAAGTTTCATAACTTAATGATTGGGTTTAGGATTTGCAAGACGACCGCTTCCCTTCATATCATTACCAAATGGTAGTTACATGTAAGTGCTAACAAATGACGAGATGAAAGTGTAAGATGATATGTTTTGTCATGGACTTATTGTTTCTTGAAAAGAACTAATAACGATATGCTATCAGAATATTGTTTCCATGAGTTCAAATTTTGCTATGATAGGCGTTTGCATCACTAGCTGAGTGCTGAGGTCAGTGGCTGAGTATAATATGGTTAAGCTGCATGAACTCCGCATGACCTTCAGCTAGCTGGCCGGGACAGGCTGCACCAGACACCATTAACGAAATTTTTGTAAAAGCACAGGCAATTTTTTTGCAAATTTTGAAGTTTGACTGTCCAGATTTTCACTAAAACTATGTAGTCTACCAAATGTTCTGTGGGACATGTTTATCTAAACACTACACAAAAAGTAAGTTCCCCCTTGTTCAAAATACTGTATCTTTTTAACGAAATGTTTTTGAGTAAAATAATTTTGAAGGAGTGTTTCTGGACTCATTGCCTAACATCTGTGTGAAAATGTGATGGATCCGTCAAGTCATGCTTGAGTGAACACATATGAAAGGCAAAAAGTCACTTTTCAAAAGTCACAAGGGTCATTTTGAGGGGTTTCTGATGCTGGATTTTGACAAATTCTGTTTCTGGTGAATGATTAAGTGCTCTTTATGTTAATCATCTATTGTTTGACCCCCTTACACCTCCCCTGACACTTTTTGCATATTTTACGCCAAGGTGAGCTCAACTTAAAAATGTTCGTCCTTCCTGAATTTTGAAATTGTAAAATCCATTAAGTTTATTGAAAAAATGAAATCCGATATTTTTCAGCAATATGTATCTTTACATGTTGTACGAACATGAGAGGTTGTAACCACGTCATGGTTGAATGAACACACTTTAAAAAAAAGCAAAAAAATGCCATTATTTAGCATTATTTGGGCATAAGAGACGACCCCTGTGACTTTCGAAAAATGACATTTTTGCCTTTAATGCATGCTCACTCATGCATGACCTGACAGATTAGTCGCATTTTCACACAGAATATAGTCAATGAGTGTAAGAATACCCCTGCTAAATTGTTCTGCTCAAATTTGCTTCGTTAAAAATTTATTGTACTTTGAATAAGGGGGAACTTACTTTTTGTGTAGTGTTTATAAAAATCTTTACACTGTGAATGATTTCAGCTAATTTCATTTATTTTGCTTTTTTTTTTTTGGGGGGGGGGGGGCGTGCAAATCCTTACCCAATCTTTAAACTTCCCCTTTTAGATGAGAGACATATTCAAACGTTACCATTTTAAAAACCTTTCTGATCTTTACATTCAGGATGAAAATTAAAGCCAGAGTATAATTTCATCAACCAGACAAATTTTTCATCAGATAAAGGGGACAACAGTATAATTTATGACTGTCATGACAGATATAAGAGAAAACATCAAACCTATTGATATTTTTTTCAGAATGACATATTGTGATTTGTAATTATCAGCAAGCACATAATATATCACATTTCTATGGTAAAAACGTTGTTTATTAACTTCTCATAATCAGAAGCATTTCGGCACATGTGATTTTCAGGGGATTAATTGATTATATTGATACAGGTCTACATGTATCTGGAAAAACAAACATAATAAGAGAAAAATTCCATCATTTATAAATACTAGTAAGTAACATTAAAGTAGTTTGTTTTAAATATCCACTGTACATGTGAATTCATGATATGCACAAATGTGTAAATTGTTGATTGCAGGCAATACTCACAGAAAACCTCAAATTAGTACATGAAATGAAATGAAAACTTTATGCATTTCACTTTAACCCTAATCAGGCTGGGCTTTTTTGGCTATGCTATATCGTGGGGGGGGGGGGGGGGGTCGGAGTTCGCCCCCCCCGTCGACGNTCTCGGCCGTCGATCGTCGCGTCGCGGTCCTGATTCGGCAGCACGTGTTACCCATCACGTAATCTACAAGACTGTATAGTTAATTACACAGGAATTAAACTTCATATCATTAATTATGCTATAATTTATGCGTAAAATCATAATTAAGCTGGTATATCACTAATTAAAGCTCTCAAAATTGTAATTGTGTCTGCGACACTCTTTTATAGCAATTCTTAGCAAGTAATTACTTTGAAAAAAATCCGGAAATCAAAATGAATTTCCTAATGTATTTTATTTTTTTCAAATTTCTTATGTATTTCTTTGTTTTTTCAACCTTTTGTTTTCTATTGATATTTTGAATTGAATTTGTCGGTGGACACTTTGTGCGTCAAAACAGCCACAAATAATTATTTTCAACCATACAAGCACAAAAACATACAATTTGTGAATTTTGGCTGAAAACACAATTTGTATTGAAAATGTACACAAAATCACGTTTTTGAGCGATTTTTGGGGTGACATGCAAGTACAAAATGTTACGTAACTTGGGAACCGCGTACCCGGACGTCCCAAATTTGGTCTCAAAAGATGTGCGACATTCGAGAGAATAAAGTCATGAAACGCTGTGGCAACTGCTTCGCGCATCGCGGACATTTTGCGCGAAACGTCTAGGGGGGCGGATTCCGCCCCCCCCCCTAAGCCTTTTTAGGGTTAAGGAAAGTGACATTTATTGCACAATTGCAATGTTTAATGAATACCTTCTATTTTTGTAAATTTATGGCACATGTTCATAGTATCTACAATAACTCAAGTCATCTGAAAGGTGTTACAGTTGTATATTACATTTCTATCATTTGTATTTATTTTACAGTATTGTTCTAAAATTATTGTATACTGCTGTTAGAATACTGTCAAAAAAAGAGAATAAATGAAAAAAAAATCAATGCACTAAAGAGAACAAATACTTTTGAAAGGAGATTTCTTACAACTCACCAAACTGACTAGATCTAGTGAACGTTTTTAAAAAGTCCATTTGTTGATGCTTATTTATTTATTTATTTTTTATTTTTTATTTTTTTTTTGGGGGGGGGGGCACACTAAAATATCTAGCCTAGCAACCAAAGCATTATGCAATGTTTATTTTTTGTTGTTGTTTACATAAAGCGCTAAAGATATCTAATACGGCAAGTAGGAAATTCCTGTCTTGAAGAAAAGGAAGTTTGGAAATGCAGAATAAACATTCAACACGGTAACATCTCCATGCAACTTGAATGTAAATGAAATTTATGTTTCCGGTAACCCTACTGACCAGACAAAGCAGCTATGACTCGATAAATTTTATGGCCTTTAGAGAAACATAAAATATTTGTTCGTGCGTGTTTAGAAAATTTTCCCGGATAATCCTTTCATGAAAAATAAACCAAAATATGGGGAATTTTTTTGTATTAATTTTTTTTCTGAGAATAAATTTATTTCACATAAATTTTTTGCTTCCAATTACTTTTGTCCCCCTACCTTTTGACTTTATTTTTTTTTTTTTTTAGGGGGGGGGGGTTTCCGTGTTACCAGAAACCAATATATCATTTATTTTGGCATTACCAAATTGAAAACCTGGTGATGCCAGCCGCTTGGAACAAAGATGACCTCTCCGGCTTCCTGTATGACCTCTACGGGTCTGCTCGCTTTGTGAGACTGTGGGAACTTCTTGACATCGTGGATCGCTGCTGAGGTTACGTCGTAGCAAAGTTGTCAAGCGCAAACTGTCCCTCGAAGATGGTCTTCCTGGCCGGGTGGGTAGAGGAGCCAGCGCTTGCGGCCGCAGATGTTGGCTGACCAACTGTAGGACCTGAAGACATCTGCATGGAATGGTGTCCTGGAAAGCACAACATGCAAGAATAAATGTTGTTTAAGATTGTGACTATGATTTTCAACCAAGTATGCTGAAATCATTTATAATCTACAGATTCACATCAATGATCAATCTCCATCTCTCGTAAAAGCCCTGGGGCTGAATAGTCAGGTTTCATAAAAATAAGCGCTGATAAATTAAAACCGAATGCACCGACGTAACATCGCTTACTGAATTTGAATTACATACTGCTGCTAAAACTAATCTGACTGCTACACCTGATTCATGTATCATACAGTGAAAAGTGAATACTGGCTGATAAAAGTTTACAAGGTCAAAACTCACATCAGAGCAGTTGGACTATTGTCAAGCAATCTTTCGTATGGTTGAAGTGTACCAAATTCAAAATTATTAGGTGAAACTACATCCAGTGTTTGAAACCTACATGTAGACTACCGTTACAAAATATACCTTAAGCAACAGCCCAATTTCAAATGATTTATCTTTCAAGAGTAAGGAATTTTAGTGATCAGATAGATCTATTAAATTTCATGAAATACTGTAATTCATAAGTAAAGTACTAGTATTACCAAGAATTTTTGGGTCCCATGTATACAAAACGATAATCATCTCCAGAGCCATCTGTCCTCCTGTCCCAAAATTCATTCAGCCAGTCTGAAGTAAAGTAAATGGGAGTTGTGTAGGCCTGGTAGCAAGGAAATGCTCTGACAACAAACCGAAATTGCAGATTTGTTAACGGAATACAATTAAAGTTAATACATACAAATAATAATGACAGCAACAAACTTTCAATAACATTCATGCATCAAATTGATACATTTATCCCTCTGCGTTTGAGGTTAATCTGTAACTACTTTTAAATTAGTAATACACTTTGATGTATTTTCAATTAAAGTCATATTTGGGGAAACTGAGTAAATTACTTTATGAGAAATGCAAAGTAACAATTGGGAGTACATATTCCAAAACCTCCTGGGCTCCCAGCATATTATGCTCCTCTCCTACCCTCCCTAGACATAAACAAACAAAAAGGTCATTAATTAAGTACATGTATTGCATAAGACTTCTTAATAGAACAGCCTAAAAGGGTGTCATTGCAGGCTGTAAAATTATTTCTGAAACTATTGGGTATTTTAGAAATTGTTTAAAGTAAGTGGTATTTCCCATTAGGCCCAAGTATGATTTGCTGTCAGGTTGTAATTGAAATTGAAGATTCCTTGAAAATATAATTCCTTATGAAATGCTCACCAAAATGACTTGCCTTTCTTTGTTTTCACTATTGCTTACTGCCAGTCTTATGGCAAAATTGATCACAACAGCTCCTACTTCAATGGGACCTAATAATAGCCTTTGAATACCCCTAACATACTGAATATTTTCAAGTCCACAGTTTATCACCGAAAATGGACTTGATTTCATGAAAAATCTGAGCAAGGGAAAAACTTTAATTATGACTCACTTCAATTCTATCAATAGTTTATTAAAAACAAAACTGCCATCGTGGTCATTACCGAATTACGGCGAATTTTACAAATTAACATGTAAACCAGCTTTTCTATTGATTTGCAAGCAGGATTGTGAGTATACGATCAGTCAAGTATACTCACCTGGTAAAGTGCCAGTCTTTGAGGTACAAGCAGCCCTCCTTTGAGTTGTGATCCAGTTGAATGTGTTGTTTCCAGTATTTCAGGTAGTCAGAAAACTTCATGTCTTGTTTGGGTTGTGCATAGTACTGGACTTTACCACAGTTAGCCACTGGTACAGTGACATTTCCTGATAAAAATACAAAAAGAAGAGGAATATATGGGCAATTCCATAAAATAATCAACTTTTGTACGTCCGACCCCCCATTTTTCTCCATTCTATTAAGGCTTTCACTTTCCACAAACTGCTAAGCCATGCATAATTTAAGAGCATTTAATAACCTTTAAAAACAAGAAATCATAAGAAATCATATTTCCAGAAGGTCCCACGTATAGGGGGTACATATTTTATGGAATTGCCCATATCATAATTGATCATTCAGATTTAAAATCTGTGTACTGTACACTGTACTCGTACTTAAGAAGATATGGCAATGTAAGTACAATACCAGTTCTAAATAATGTTCAGAATCATTATGGTCACATTTTCACTTATATGTACCAGGTCTCTCTTATTCTTATTCATGTGATGAAAATAAAGTGAATTTTGCATGAAAATATTGGTCAAATCACGAGTGGTCATTGCTGATTTCCATACACAATTATCTTCATGCTAGCAGTGTACATATGCGGCACACACGCAGTCACAGCTGTGAACGATGTTAGCACAAAGATTGCCATGACGAACAACGTTCAACTTCCTGCATCAACCATGCAACTAAATGTGACCATTATAATAATTAACATTATTTAGAACCGATATTGTATTTAGATTACCAGGTCCCGTAAAGTGTAGGATTGCCATAATCATTGATGATATCAAGCGATATCAGATGATCTCAAATCTCAATAGACATTTTATAGCCGATATTTCCTCCCTGACACATATCAAAATATACGCTAGTAACGCCACACCAATATTAGTGAAACAAAGTTAGTAACTGCACACTACCCGGACTGAAGGCAATCACAAATTGATGGAAAATGCCACAGCGTGCGTGTGCTGTATGTATAATGTCCCTAGCTTTGTCATAGGTTTGTACAGAGACTCCAGCATTTACTGGCATGCTAATGCTAATACTACATGTATAAATTCTTGCATTTTGCAATTCATGTGCCCTCATTCAGTTCAAATGCGACAGTCAATGTACATGTAGCACATTGTTTTGTAGGAGATGGATCATCAAGATCGATACATAGACAAACAATGGTGTAGATACACATAAGTTGGGTGTACTTTTTGTAATTGAGTTTCCATTCATTTTCAACAAAACTGCAAGATATTGAATGTCATGCGTGCTAGAGATTTGCAAACAGTGTATCGCATTCAGTTAAATATTCCCAGCAATACTACTTGTATTGAAGTATCCACCATGCATCGATCTTGGAAACAGATAAACATTGTTAGCAGGTCAGGGTTGTCGACCTGGGAGTGGAAATATACGCCTTTTGCAGTATAGACGGTGGTGGCACATGAAGTGTGAAATAGGAGAATTGCGGTGTCTGATTTATTTAGAACCTACAGACTTTTTAAACTGTGTTAGTGTTATACACCTATCAATTGTAAGATGCACCCCTCGACCCCCGGGAATGGTGCGTCATGGGTGGGTCATTCAGGGTTGGCCGGAGTGGGAAATACTGGCGGTAAATACCGGTAAATACCGCCTCGATAATTTTTGAGGAAAATGGGAAATAGTTGGAAACATAGGACAAGATTATTAAATACACTTCTTTGTTTCTTTTTTTTTTTAAATAATAAGGCAAGTTATTATGTCAACAGTTCTCAAAGCACGAAAATCAAGTAGTTATACAGACACATGATGTAATGGATTTAACCATACAACACTGCAAAGAGAACTTGGGGTACGCGAAATCTGGCATCCAATAGGAGCCACCCAAACATTAGACATCAAATGCGGTGCCGACCCGAAGACTCAGAATATAATTTAAACACACAAAAAAATTCCTTGAAACAATAGTATTACCTTTGACATCGAGAGTGTCAAACCCAACACCACAACCGAAGCCCAGCAGGGGCGACACCAAGGGTCCCAAAAACAAACATCCCCAGTCCTGCAGTGTATACATTAATGAACTACATATCTAGTATGACAATATATGACCAATATATTTCAAATTATTTGAATGTACCTCCATTTATCTAGAAATAAAACAAACTTATCTGCTTGGAGTAAATACTTCGTTCAATTTCATAATAATATTTCAATGTTTTTTCAAATGATGCTAATGATATGTACCGTTTTGCATCTAGTACTGAAGATATAGTATTTGGCATACAGGATGACAAAATTAAAAGCAGAGTGAATACCTGTTGGAATCCCAAAAATGAAATTATTATGGCGTCAGTTGAAGCTTATATTTAGAGTATCTCTTTGAAAATCAACCAAAAAGCGTTGCGTTAAAGGGCATCCCCAGAATAAATGAGAAATTGATTCAGTACAGCTTCACAAAAAGGTACATAAATCAGAATTGTAGAATACAACTGTTTTTAAATACTTGTTGACACCAAGAATATTGTGCGCAATATCTTAACTGAAAATAACGCAGCTTTGTAGATAATGAACATTTAAAAAGGAATTATGTAAATTTCCCCAGTCAACAGGTGGTTCTTGAAGAACCGAAGTCCATTTCTCTGGCTGAGATTGAGAACTTGAAAGAATTTATCAACACAAATGTTATGAATAAAATTTACATACTATTTAGTGACCTTTTTCAAGTAAATATAAGTTCTTCTTGATAGTTCACATCTTCAGTCGAGGACCTTAATAATGCGTTTCCATTGAAAAGGAATTGCATATATAACAGAATAAAAATCTAAAAAGTTACATTGGATCTGATATTTATTCAAAAATTTCAGCGCGTGAGTTAAAAGTTTTCCGTTATCATTTACAAATGGATGGATTCTGGTGACACCATTATTTATCCAGTCCATCTTAAAACCACTTTTTGACCGCTATTCTGATACATGAATTATTCCAAATAATTTGATTATGAATGTAGCACTCGGATGGATTCTGGAAAAAAGATAACATACTCCAAGACTCAAGTATTTCTCTTATAAATATATTTTTGATTTGCTGTATTTTATCTTCATTACTCAAGTTACATAACCAAAATAAATCTCACCAAGAAGATGCATATTTAGTTTAAAGAAACACTTCAGTTACCTTTATTTTCGAGTTTAACAATCTTTTAAATCCATGCAATTTTTAAACCTGTGATCATAGATGGTACATGAAACATTCGTAAACCTCCTGTCTCGTAATCACCAATAATTGTCTTGCGATTAACTTTATCAGGTTTGTTATTCCATATAAAAGAGTAGAGTAAAGAAGATTCAACCTCATGAATAAACCAATCTGGGGTTTGGGTAATACAGAAAACAAATATATCATTGCGAAAGTCCGATCGATTTTTACAATGGCCTATTTTACCCAATGGAGTCAAATCCCTTAGAGACCACACTCTCAAAATTTTTTTCAAAGTTTCTAACTTCCGGTAAAAATTCAATTTAAAAAGGTCATTTTGAATCAGTCTGAAAAATGTACGACCTAATAAATGAAAAGGGCCCTTGGAGTAATTCAAACCGGTAAAAGTGACGTCAGGGGGATGAGCCTGTTGATACCCAAGAAATACACTTCTTGAATATTCTCAGGTATTGCCCAAGTAATTCCTGAGTATTTTCTAGTATTTCCATGTACCTCTGTATACATCTTGAGTACTTCCCAGCACTTCCCGGTTTTTCCCAGTATTTCCCGCCTGGGTGGGAAATACCTGAATTTAACGGGAAATAGCCAACCCTGGGGTCATTTACCAACAAATAATGACGCAGGGTACGGTCATGGAAGCATTTGGTCCGTCACAGCATGGTGAATGGGGTGTGTCAGTTTGTACATGTATACGTTTAAATAGGCCTAGGCACAGTCATTGTAAGAAAATGTTCCGTCATAGTCGAGACACACCGGTGCGTCATGGTATATGAAAATCCGACTCACATTTGACAAGTGACGCACCATTCCCGGGGGTCAAGGGGTGCGTCTTACAATTGATAGGTGTATTACAGTCATAGAATAACCGGCAACTGAGACAAGTAGCCGACAGAAACGCCAACTAGTTTCACTTCACCACTCTCGGGTTTCATTCAGTCGACCCGTTTATACATGTGTACTAGTTACTGTGGACTCTCATTATAATAAAGAACACTGATATAACAAAACCTCATTACAACCAACAAATTCTTACGGTATTGTCCACAGGTTGAAATTTTCTTTGCACTAACTTCGATCTATTTTAGTTTTTGCAACCCTGATTAAAATTTAATATAAGGTCATGCGTTGTATGGTTGGACCCCCAAATACCTGGTGGCGTTACATTTTTCAGTCCTCTTCTTAATTGAACTTGATGCATCAGAGCTATCCTTCATCCAATTATGATGAATTTGGGTTCATTCTGCAGCAAAATTACTCTGCTTTTGAAATCTGATAAGCAATTTTGCATTACACTTTGTTCAATTAGTGAGAAATGCAAAAATGTTAACGAGGGTAAATCTGGTGGATAAGCGGAGGAGGAGTATGTACAATCTCTATGGGGAAATTGCAAATTCACCTGTACTCTTTTGTTTTTGCTGCTATTTGCAGCAGATAAGCTATCTTGGAGTTATATGCACCTGACTAACTTGACACATGTTGTACTTCACAATTCTCAAAAGTAAATGTGACATTAATTGTCTTCAAGGTCATTAATTACTTAATTAATGACTGGTGTACATGTAGCTGATGCTTGTCATTGACTTGTACACGTTATGAAGCATGAAAGTACTGCATGTAAGGACACACATGTATGTTCACTTCACAGCTACATTTTTGTTGAAATTTCTAAATACACTCTACTGATCCATTTATTAAACAATATTCTACTAATTAATCTCTAAAATTTGTTAATTAGGCTTAGTAAACTGTTTGTTTAATTAGTGTAATTAATGTTATTGTAACAAATCGCAACACAGTGTTAAGCATATTTTGCCACAACCTGTATCACTACATCTGAAATTTGAAAAGTAGTAAAACCATACATTTTCTTAAAGCTGAAAGTGTGCTCTTTCACACCATGATATCAATTTTGAGCCTTGACTTAATACTGATAAGTGCAATGAGTTGTCATCAATATCACAAAATTATACATTTTTTGTGATATTACCCTTTAATTTTTTTTTACTACACCCTGTAGAGCATCTTGACCTTGGCTGATTGAGATTCTCTGAAGTATAAGCTTTCAGAAAATGTATACTTTTGTTAGTTTCTGATGAGTACTTTTTGAGTTATATTGGTTCAAATGCGAGAAGTGACAAAATTCTTAATTTTGGTGCCTGTAACGCAAAGGGGCCCCACCCACGCAAGGCAGACACTCATCCACGCCAACGCAGAAAAAATGAGCCCCTTATTTCTCCTAACATTGCCCCTGTTTTGGAATAAAAGCGGAACTAAAATCATTTAGGTATAGTAAGAACATAACATATGAAAGAAATTACTTACCCCTATCTCCAAACCCCAAATTTTCGGGGGTTTTTTTCCACGGCGTACCT
>JZLH01S0388950.1:2754-33098 GCA_001188425.1 Eucidaris tribuloides | reverse complement strand
GGTATCGCTACCAATTACTATGGTAAACGTAGTTTTTGTCATGCAGCACCGGCACTGTGGAACCCAATCCCAACTCATATCAAACATGCTGACACAGTGGAAAAGTTCAAATCCTCACTCAAAACCCACTTTTTCAGTAGTAATTAGTAATTGTAATAATGTATAATTGTAAATAATGTATGATTGTGTATATTTAGTAATTAGTAATTAGTCATTAGAATTTTTGACCTAGATGCAGCATCTTCTTTGTCTTCCTTCTTACCTTATTTTCCTCTTTTCTAAGCGCATAGAGACCCTGTCAAGGGTATTATGCGCTTTACAAGAACGGCGCTATTATTATTATTATTAAACATCCCCCTTTTACGGAAAACGCCCTTCTTTTTATAGAAACACCCCATTTTTGCTAAAACATTTCTCTTTTGTCTATGGAACCGGTTCCCGTAGGTTATAATTTGGTCTTTAAACCGGATCCCGTCGGACATGACAATTTTTCTGTTTGCTCTTTTGCTGTGAGCGGACATGATTTGGCCCTGAAAGAAAATACCGACGATGAATTTGACCGTGTAGTTTTTATTGACACCCACAGAGGCGTAGGCAAGTTTCAAAGAGACAAAGCATTGTTTACAAACAATGCTCTGCCTCTCCAATGCTTTGTATTCAAGAAACGTGCCGACGCCCTTGGGCACCCCTTCACCCTCACGCCCGCTTTTTCACTTTTGTTATTCTGGTTGGCAGTTACAAATTTTCCCCAAAGGACAGAAGGATTTGGCTATGAAATTCTATTTTTCGTCGGCCGACACCCCCACCCCGCCTCCCACCTTTGAAAGTTTCGCTGTGCTGGTTGGCCGACGGACATATTTGATCATGGATGAACTCCCCCTTTGAAAATCCTGCGTACGTCTATGCTGCCTTTAGTAATGCTTACCAACTCATTTCTACTTCAAGCTATAGGCCTACACTTCTCTGCTTCCTCCATGATAGTGCTGGCTACTTCGTTGTAAGCTTAATTCTTTGGCAGCCTCCTCTTCTAATTGTGTTACATAAGTGAGAATCAAGATCCTTACTTTTATTCTGACAAGTCTTTGCTCACTTAAGTGTAAAATACTAAACACTTTTCTGTACCTTGAGCATGTTTATGTGGAAATCATAAACACATTTAGTTAGAAATTCGTTGTATCACCAATATAATATCAAATGTTCTTGTGTATTCCTGGGAAAACTTCGTAAACACTTGAAGTGTTTATGTGTTCATAAAAGGTTTGTGGACACGTTAATGATTTTCAACACCTTAACACTAAAACGTGTTGTTTATTTCAAATTACACGTGTTAAACTGTTTACGAAGTGTTCCAGAAATAAGAGAGGAACTTTTGCTGTCATATAGATGATACGCATAATTTCTAACTAAACCTGTTTATGATTTCCCGATTAAAGTGTTGAAGTTTTCATAAAGGGTTTCAGAAAAGTGTTATAAAGGTGTACGGTATTTTTCCAGTGTAACTGATGCTCCATTGACCCGATTTTGTAAATTACTGCATAACTTCTTTACCATCTGGTTGATATCTTATAGGAACGGATATGTTCGGGCACCTGGAAGAGACATGGAAAGCGGTAAGTGTATGTCTATGTCCAAACATAAAACAACCGGACTTTTACTTTACAAGGCTGAGAATATTAAATATTTTAGTGATGTGTTATTCAAATCATTTTAGATCATTTGATAGACAACATAAACTAAAATGAAAATGTTAATCGCAGAAGGACTCTTACTCACGGTCACATCAATGTATGTATTAACTACTATGGGCACATGCACAGTTAAAGACATAGGGTAACATTGTGGAGCTTCAATTAAAAAAAAATGTCAAACGGTGATACCTGAGATACATAGAAGTGCTTAAATGGACAAATAAACACCCAAAAATACAACAGTTTGGAAAGTTATGCTGCCACTGGCAAGATATGCATGGATGAGCAATTTCCACCGCGGTGGAGTATAAAATAGCCTAGATCTACACACAGTAAGTCTATAGGAGGAATTGGGTTGGGTAAATCCAGTCAATCTGAGTACTCATAAATTTTCAGTTTATTAAAACACTAAATAATTACTAGGAAATACAATTTTTTTCCAGGGTTTCATTTTTGGACCTTATCAAGACACTTAGAGATTGGGTGATTATGTAGCTTACCTTTTTAAAAACTTTAGCACGTAGTTTTAAGGTTTATTTGATGGTGTATTGATGATGGACTAGACGTCGTTCAGGCCATTGTTTACGCAATTTCTTATAGATACCATGAAATAAAAAAATCAATTCTATAACAGGACGAACGCCCACCCCAAATGAAGCAAGAGGCGCACAGGAGGACCGTGGAACGGACAGGACGTCAGATCAAGACAAATCTGTTGAAGTCACCGAGAGACCACAGGATGCAGGTATGGCATCTAAACAAAGACATTCACAAGGTACTTGTAAATTTTGTAAGGGTGTGATCTTTGGGAAAGAATATATTTGTGTTCGATCTCGACATTACATATACAATGTATCATATACATGAACCTTAATTTGGAACATTTGGTGCTGGTGCAAAAAATTATGTTACATCAGTTTCGTCTCATCTATATGAACCAGCTAGTAAACAAATATACCATGCACTGAGAGGCTCCAGTGGAAATTATGGATTCTGAGCTGACTGGCATAGCACTATTTTCTTCGGGGCTGCGCCCCGAAGAAAATCTGATTCAGGATCATCATCAAAACGAAACAGAACAAAACAAAAGACCAAACAAAATTAACAAAATTACATAAACATAAAGTTACAACATAAATCATACAACATAGCCTAATCAATACAAAGAAAATAGTGCTATATGCCAGTCACCGAAGAGAATCCATAATTTCCACTGGTGCCTCGAAAAAAGTGCATGATTTATTTGATTTATATCCTTGATCAAAAAATTAAAATAACGAAGTCTAACAGTGATGATTTGAACAGAGTAAGTCTGATTAAAATATGAACTCACCATTCATCGTCAGTTAGCCCACTTACAATAATTTGGGCACAATGAAGCGTTGCGATCTGTGCTGCTTGAACGTCGCACCGCAGTACGTGTATACACGTCAATACAGTCGCACGCACATCGTGCGGTATGGTTTGTCACACATACAGGTCCCGTAGGATTTTTGTGCTGAAATTGATTTTTTTGCTGTTTTGGCTTCTATAGGGTCCAACCTATCCGAAATCGACGGGGTGCAAATTTTCAGACCCCTCCATCATTTTTTGTCAGAGGTTCCTTTAACCCTATCAACCCCAAGCTATTTTGACCCGCTCATGCACAAAGGGGTATGTTGTTGCCCTTTACAATTTCTACATTTTCTGACCAATTAAACTGAAATTTGGCAGTGATTTACAGGAAGTCACACTTTACAATGCAGTATGACTGAAATCTCTGATGGTTACCACATCTGGCAATATTTCTGAAAAAAATGATAAAAATATGGAAAAATTGTAAGAAAATGACAAACCATTTTTCAGTTTGAGCTCATAATTGGGTACTTATTAGTGAAAATGCATCCAGTTTGAATTATTACACGTCTGAAATAATTAAGGAACACATTAATAGTCTAAAAGTTACATACTTAGTGAATTTAAAGGTCCAAATGGCACAGGAAAATTGGTATTTATCATATAAAAGACCTTATCCAACACAAGAGGGCGCCAGACAATTTCTCAAAATAATTAAAAATTACCTCTAAAACTTAATTTTTGGTGATTATGATCGCATGGATACATTATTGTCAATCCATTTTTCTTCTGTAATCACCATTCCTATGGATTAGTTATGATTTTTTTTATTAAAATATGTAAATATTACTAGCTTACAAAATGATATATAAAACCTAAATTATTTCAAATGTATAATTCTTTATAAATGTGTATGAAACATGTTATACTCAAACTTGAGAAGCATTTGGTCACATATTTGCAGTAATAAACGCAATTTAGAGAAAGCAGAGAGTGTTATTTATAAAATGATATTTATTGTTGCCATGGCAACAGAGCTTGTTCAACATCTTTTTTCTGGGGAGGAGGGAGGAGTGAGGTCACTCATTTTTTGGATGTGAAATGTTATTAATGGATGATTTTCATAATTGCAACGTGTTATTAATGTTGATTATTTCTCTTTCAAGTAACTGTGAAAAGTGGCTGTTCTTTTCTGACTTTGATGCAGTTAAGCTGGGGGTCTGTATCTCTTTTCCACTGCACCCTCCCCCTCCATCCAGCCTACACAGGCCCATGTGCTAATTCTTCTCTTTGTTATCATTTTGTAGACAATCAAGCAGTGGCGTAGCAGCCGGGGTGCAGGAGGGCAGACTACCCTCTGAAGGATTTCTGCGGGAAAATCTACCAAACCACCGGGAAAATTGAAAGAAAAGAACTGGCTTATTATTACGCCCGCACATTGTCTTAGCCAGGTGTTTGAAATTATTTGATGACATTTGTTCGGCGAACCCCCCCCCCCTTCCACTGAGCGACTATTGGGCTGACCATTAAAAAATTTGCACCTCGTATTTGGAATGAAACATTTTTCGTCACTTATTAGCCCCCCCCCCCCAAAAAAAAAAGCGACTTGTCGGCGGCTGGGCTAATCGGGAAAATTTTGAACCTAGGATTCGGCCGCGGATGAACACCCGCTTAGGACTTAGTTACCGAGAAATTTTTGGCTCTGCCCACCCTGATAACAGGCACCTGCTACGCACCTGCAATCAAGACGTGCTTGTCATTATAAAAACATGCTAAAATACATTAACAACTAGAGCAATCCGTCACGTTGATGGGTATGCCTTCGCTCACGATCTAACAGGCTAAATCTGCTCATAGTACACATAATTAAAATCCATTTATATGTTCCGAGTTACATGCCTACTCTAAAAGCACTCAAGCGCCCTGTGACATTGGATGCATTTAACAGTTTAGGACAAAGTTCGTTGACTTTTGACATTTGACCCTTGCCCAATGTTTCATCTTTGGTCCAGGTTTCATTAAAGGAAGGGGATCTCTTTTGTATGCCTAAAAATCAACATTGTGTAAATACATTGGCATTTAGAAGTAAATGTCATCTGGGAACCTTTAGAAAAATATAGGAGCTGGACACTCAGTTTTAGTGGAATTGCAGTGACCGTTAGACTCTGATTTGATTTTTTTTCACGAGAAAAAAAAATCCTACCATAGAAGGTACACTAAACGGCTATGGTTTTTCTTTCGCATTTTTCAAATTCTAGGTAATTACTGATCCCCAGATTTCACAGACATGCCCTTCATCAATAGCCTAAGGGAATGGGTTATCTTTTTCTGGTCTGCGGGCATGTTTGCAAATGAGATCCACTGCCTTTAAAATCTCTCCAACGGTGCTTCAGCGATCTTGTTCACAAGAAAGTGCGGACACACGGAAGCACGACACACAGACGTACGGATAGACAACCCGAAGAAATAATGCCTCTAGCTCCCTTACGGGACGGAGACATACTGCTGTTGGGAGGGGTTGTGGTCCACCGGCTCATCTGTTCATAGACATTTGTTTTCATGCATCTTCTGAATTCGTTTTTCTTGAAATAAGTGACTATTTTCCATTTCAAGTGCATCAATTGAAGGGCACTGAACACCCAAAATCCTAACGTGGGGGGGGGGGAGGGGTTGTGCCCCTTGGATTACAAGTGTATTCACAAATCTGCACCACAATACCTAATGAATCTATTATCACCTCAACACAGGTCGAGTTACAGACTCCGCTCTAGCGAAGACACCACAATTTTACATGTTCCTAGAATTAGTTCCAAAAGGGGGGAAGCAAGTTTCGATTTCTGTGGCCCGAAAATATGGAATAGTTTGCCAGCACATGTTCGCATTTCTACTTCAGTTCACTCATTTAAGCAGAAACTTAAGACGTTTTTGTTCTCATCTTAGGAATTGTAACATAATTTTATTACCTGGAGACCTATGTGTAAAGCGAATAGAGCAGTTTTATATTGATTATGCGCTATACAGTGTGTCCCAGAAAAAAGGAAACCGGATTTCATGGCAAAAATATTCCATCATAATAAACAATATTTTAGACAAATTAGGTATGTTTGTAAAGCTGTGTTTCTCTTCTTTCATTTAATACACAAAATATTATTCATTGCTCACGCATGATTGAATTAAAACAATAAATATTGATGCTACCAAAATTTCATTTGCACGCACAAATTCCATGTTTGAGTGCGTTTTCGGGGTAGTAAATGTAATTATTTTTACAAAATAAAAGCATGACATAAATATTCAACATTTCTTCTTTTATCTGACACCCCATGCGTAAAAGATGAATAACGTATGACGGAGAACAAGTAAACTTACAACATGCCTGTTTTAGCGTGATTTTCAGAATGAATGCATTTTTTAGCTTTTGGAGGTCGGCTAACAAAAGGTTCACGCACAGCTGACTTCACACAATATCTTGCTTCGGGCACAACAATAGGCTTGAATCTTGTTGGCGAGATAATTTCTTGGTTGCTGGCTGCCAAATCCAGAAAGCAGAGTTATAAATGCATTTTGGAACATTTCTGAAAACAAGCATTATTTCAAATTGTCTTTTCTCACTCATGCATCGCTCATTTTTCATAAATGAGGTATCATACGAAAGAAGATAAGATAGGCTTTCTAATGATGTCCTTCAATATCGAAGATATTCTGAATACATTCAAGCGTGACAGTTTGAATTTCAAATTTGCTCGTGCAAATGATTTTATACCTGTGTCCCTTTTAATTGTGTTTGCTCAGTCATGCGTGAATGGAAATCCCTGTGACTGGTATTAAATTAAAGAAGAGAAAATATGCTTTCCAACTATGTACGATTTGAGAGTCATATTTGTTATTAACATATAAAAATATCTTCATCAATCTCGGTTTCCTTTTTTCTGGGACACACTGTATAAGCGTCAGTTTATTATTATTATTATTATTATTATCATTATTATTATTATTATTATTATTATTATTATTATTATTATTATTGGACCCCACCACCACCGGAGCTGCTTACAGGAGTAGCATAGCACCCCTGAGAATGTTGCTCTTTGAAGTTTCTGTCACCATTAGTTGTAGACCAATCTGAAAGAAACACCTAATTCTGATCTGATATGACACCATTCTGTTTCAACTGTTACACACTCCACACAACCCTCTATCCCCCACGACCTGACAACCTTTTAGCTCGCACCATAAGACGTGGACCTGTTCTGGCGGATTTGTCTTTCTCAAGAATCCCTCCATCAGCAAGTGTATCATCATGCAGTGGTGAAGAGAGGTCCACGAGAAATCCCGTGGGGTGGGGTAAGGGGCTTCAGAATACTGTACATACGTACCTGTAAGCAACATTTCTTTTTTTAACAGAGGTTGTGATACAGCGGATGATCAGGAAATTCTTGGGAGAAAGTGATTCCGCCAGCACGGGCCCATTTAGTAAGATGCAAAAAACAATTTAAAGAGCAATAAGGTTGTCAGGTTCGAGGGAGGCTGGGAGAAGGTTGTATCAATTTGAACTAGAGCAATTTCACTGAGGTGCGGTTAATAATATGCTTCCGACTTCATTGGCCATTTCTGCATTTTGTGAATACACTTCAAAATTAACCATTTATATCTTAAAAAGATACTATACAGATCTTTAGCTTTGTGTCACATATTGCGATAATGACATCAGGGTGTAAGAAATCCGAAAGCAATGCATCTAACCCCAAAAGGGTCGCATCAGGTCAAACTATCTTTCAGACTGGTCTTGCAAACAACCTCAGTAGCCCCAACTTGTGAGGTCCGAAGGGCACTCCCCGCCCCTCCCCCGGACCTTTTGGATTTTTTTTCCCTATTCAGTGCTATTGAATTTCTGCTTTGGGACCTGAAATCAGTCACTTTGAAAGAACCATTGGAATCAGACGGACAGACACACACAGAAATGAAAATAGAGTGGGGACTATGAACGCCCCCCTCTGTACACTATAGTGGTTTATTGAAATTATTGTTTTGTTCGGTTTGTTAACATATTTTTGTATGATTATACCTTCAGCATCTGTAAACTGATTATACAAAATAATTGGTTGAAGAAAAGATCAAATTTATTACCAAGAACGGAATCATGACTTAAGCTCATGGATCCGTTAGGACTGGAAGGGGGTCGGGATCAAGTGTGCAGAGAGAAACCCATTTCTGACACTTCTTGCTGCTGCAAAAAGTGGAACAAATCAAATTACAGATCAATGAAAGAGTCTAAAAAACATTATGGAATTATGAAAATTAAGTTTTGAACAAAAATGGGTGACCTCACCCCCCCCCCAAAAAAAGAACAAGCTCTGTTGTCATGGCAACAATAAATAAATAAGTAAACAAATGTCATTTTAAATAGTACTTTCTACATTCCCCTTGGTGTTAATTAATGCAAATATATGACCGAATGCTTCTCAAGTTTGAGTATAAAATATTTCAAACACTTTCATTCAGAATTACACATTTGAAATAAGGTTTTATATATCATTCTGTAAGCTGGTAATATTTACATATTTTGATAAAAAAAAAATCAACTATTCCATGGGAATGGTGATTACAGAACAAAAAAGGATTAAGAATAATATATTCATGTGATCATAATCACAAAATATTAAGTTTTAGAGGTAATTTCTAATTATTTTGATAAATTGTCTGGTGCCCTCTTGTGTTGGATAAAGACTTTTATATGATAAATACCAGTTTCCTGTGCCATTTAGACCTTTAAATTCACTACGTAGGCCTATGTAACTTTTAGACTATTAATGTGTCCCTTAATCATTTCAGATGTGTAATAATTCAAACTGGATGCATTTTCACTAATAAGTACCCAATTATGCGCCCAAACCGAAAAATGATTTGCTTTTTTCTTAAAATATTTCCATATTTTTATCATTTTTTTCAGAAATATTGCCAGATGTGGTAATCATCAGAAATTTTAGTCATACTGCATTGTAAAGTGTGACTTCCTGTATATCTCTGCCAAATTTCAGTTTAATCGACCAAAAAATGTAGAAATTATAAAGGGCAACAACATACCCCTTCGTGCCTGAGCAGGTCAAAATAGCTTGGGGTTGATAGGGTTAAGGGAACCTCTGACAATAAATGATGGAGGGGTCTGAAAAATTGCACCCCGTCGATTTCGGATAGTTTGGACCCTATAGAAGCCAAAACAGCAAAAAAAAAAAAAAAAAAAATTAGCACAAAAATCCTACGGAATTACATACCATACCGCACTAACGGCTGCGGAGAGTCTAAATAGTGCTTGGTGTCGCACACGTCGGGGCAGTGGCTTGTAACGTCACGATATCTGTATAGCGGGAATTATACCGATATTGTGACGTCACGATTCTGGGATATCTATCTTTTGGCAGAGCTCGGTTGGTGGTGAAACTATTTTATGTCACGTGAGCCAACCTTGGCCAATCACTACAAGGATATTTTTTTTTTATCTAGGATATAATAGTTGTTATACGTGCAATTGATTAGTAACTAGGCATTTCTTTTAAAGAACGAAGTAAAATTTAAGGCTGGGGGTTGGGGTTTTGAGTGTATTTGTGCAATGGGTTAAAAAAGGATTTTGGCAAACAAAATACAGCTCTTCCATAAAATCGGGACCATTATTACAAGTAACAATTGAATCCATTACGTAAGCTGAACATTTGTTCAAAATAAATTTGTAGAGATTTATATACTGTCCTCAACGAAATACTCTTACTAATCTAAGTTTGATGACTGCGTGTCTTTTTTACATACAAAAAAATAATAACACAGAATCTATTGAGAAGTTAATATTATGTATTTTTTTTCTTATTCTGAATAATTACCATAGATACTCTAAAGCCAAGCGAACTAGAAATTGAAAACTATGACTCTGGGAAGGTGAGGATACAGAGTCCAAACGAATCTGCTGAAGCCACCGATACACCTCAGGATGGAGATAGAGCATCTACACAAACTGATTCACAAGGTACGTTGTTTGAACATTCACTGTAAATTATGTAATATTTTTAGAATGATAAAACCGACGTTTCAAATTGTAAAGTGTGTTATTGTATGAATATTAATTTGCTGATGATGCATAAAATATTATAAGGTCAAAGTTGTCTTATTATCAAGCTATTATAATTCAATGGATGGCAATTTAGTACTATTAAAATAACGATTTCTTTTTTCCACAAGGGATATACCTAATTGTATTATTCCTGCGACTGATTTAAAATAAATTTTTGAAACAAACAAAGACATACGTATACAGGTCTTTCATTAAGTCGATGCCATGAATGCAATGTAAATCAATCCATTACTCAACATTTTTTTTCGAAATCGATATCAAGAAACTTATTGTCGTCCTTTGCAATTTGTGCAGTTCAAGGGCAGCGTATTTCTGTTGCATGCGTAAAAAATAACACCTTAACTAAATATCTGTAAAAGAGATCCTTTATACACGAATTAGATAAAAACAAATCGGTTGAAGTCACCGAGAGACCACAGGATGCTGGAATAGCCTCTAAAAAAAGAAATTCACAAGGTACATTGTTTGAACATTCACTTGTAAATTATGTGAGGGTGTGATCTTTGGGAAAGAATATATCTGTGTTCAGTCTCGACATTACATATACAATGTGTAATATACACGAACCTTAATTTGGAAGATTTGGTGCTGGTGCATAAAATTGTTACGTCAGTGTCGTCTCATCTAAACACTACACAAAAAGTAAGTTCCCCCTTATTCAAAATACCGTATCTTTTTAACAAAATAATTTTGAAGGAATGTTTTTGGACTCATTGCCTAACTTCTGTATGAAAATGTGATCGATCCGTCAAGTCATGCATGAGTAAGCACACATTAAAGGTAAAAAGTCACTTTTCAAAAGTCACAAGGGTCATTTGGGGGGATTTCTGATGCAGGATTTTGACAAATTCTGTTTCTGGTGAATGATTAAGCGCTATTTATGTTAATCATCTATCTTTTGACCCCCTTACACCTCCCCTGACACTTTTGCATATTTTACGCCAAGGTGACTTCAATTTAAAAATGTCCGTCCTTCCTGAACTTTGAAATTGTAAAATCCATTAAGTTTATTGAAAAAAAAATGAAATCCGATATTTTTCATCAACATGTATATTTACATGTTGTACGAACTTGAGAGGTTGTAACCATGCCATGGGAGAGTGAACACACTTTATAAATAAAGCAAAAAAAAAAAAAAATAGCGATTATTAACCATTATTTTGGAATAAGAGACGACTCCTGTGACTTTTGAAAAGTGACATTTTTGCCTTTAATGCACGCTCACTCATGCATGACTTGACAGATCAGTCGCATTTTCACACATAATTTAGTCAATGAGTGTAAGAACACCCCTGTTACATTGTTCTGGGACCATTATTATAAGTTGGGACCATTCTTATAAGTACAATTAAATCCATTACGTAAGTTGAACATTTGTTGAAAATAAATTTGTAGAGATTTACATACTGTCCTTATGTAATACTGTTACTAATCTAAGTTTGATGGCTGTGTGTCATTTTTACATAACCCCCACCCCCCAAAAAAATTACCCTGAATCTAATGAGAGGTTAATATTTTGTATATATATTTTTTTGTAATTCTGAATAATTACCAAAGAAACTCTAGTACCAGGTGAGCTAGAAATTGAAAACTATGACTCTGGGAAGGTGAGGATACAGAGTCCAAACGAATCTGCTGAAGCCACCGATACATCTCAGGATGGAGGTAGAGCATCTACACAAACTGATTCACAAGGTACGTTGTTTGAACATTCACTGTAAATTATGTAATATTTTTAGAATGATAAAACCGACGTTTCAAATTGTAAAGTGTGTTATTGTACGAATATTAATTTGCTGATGGTGCATAAAATATTATAAGGTCAAAGTTGTCTTATTATCAAGCTATCAGTAGTTACAATTGAATAGATGGCAATTAAGTACTATTACAATAACGATTTCTTTTTCCACAACGGATATACCTAATTGTATTATTCCTGCGACTGGTTTAAAATAAATTTTTGAAACAAACAAAGACATACATAGACAGGTCTTTCATGAAGTCGATGCCATGAATGTAATGTAAATCAATCCATTACTCAACATTTTTTTTTCGAAATCGATATCAAGAAACTTACTGTCGTCCTTTACAATTTGTGCAGTTCAAGGGCAGCGTATTTCTGTTGCATGCGTAAAAAATAACACCTTAACTAAATATCTGTAAAAGAGATCCTTTATACACGTATTAGATAAAAACAAATCGGTTGAAGTCACAGAGAGACCACAGGATGCTGGTATAGCCTCTAACAAAAGAAATTCACAAGGTACATTGTTTGAACATTCACTTGTAAATTATGTGAGGGTGTGATCTTTGGGAAAGAATATATCTGTGTTCAGTCTCGACATTACATATACAATGTGTAATATACATGAACCTTAATTTGGAAGATTTGGTGCTGGTGCATAAAATTATGTTACGTCAGTGTCGTCTCATCTATATGAACCAGCTAATAGTACTTATACATCTGGTGTAATTGATTAATAACTAGGATTTCTTTTGAAGAACGAAATAAACTTCAGAGCTGGGAGTTGGGGTTTTAAGTGTATTTGTGCAATGGGTTAAAAAAAGGATTTTTGGCAAACAATATACAGCTCTTCCATAAAATCGGGACCATTATTATAAGTACAATTAAATTTATTACGTATGCTGAACATTTGTTGAAAATGAATTTGTAGAGATTTACATACTGTCCTTATGTAATACTGTTACTGATCTAATTTTGATGGCTGCGTGTCTTTTTTACATAAAAAATAGCACAGAATCTAATGAGAGGTTAATATTTTGTATATATATTTTCTAATTTTGAATAATTACCAAAGAAACTCTAATACCAGGTGAGCTAGAAATTGAAAACTATGACTCTGGGAAGGTGAGGATACAGAGTCCAAACGAATCTGCTGAAGCCACCGATACACCTCAGGATGGAGGTAGAGCATCTACACAAACTGATTCACAAGGTACGTTGTTTGAAAATTCAATGTAAATTATGTAATATTTTTAGAATGATGAAACCGACGTTTCAAATTGCAAAGTGTGTTATTGTGCGAGCATTAATTTTGCTGATGGTGCATAAAACATTATAAGGTCAAAGTTGTCTTATTATCGAGCTATCAGTAGTCGTAGTTTATTAGATGGCAATTTAGTATTATTAAAATAATGAAATATTTTTTTTCTCCAGGGATATAGTTAATTGTATTATTCCATGCGACTGGTTTAAAATCAATTTTTGAAACAAACAAACAAACAAACACATACGTATACAGTTTTTTTTTCCTAAAGTCGAGAAACTTACTGTCGTCCTTTACAATTTGTGCAGTTCAAAGGCAGCGTATTTCTGTGGCATGCGTAAAAAATAACACCATAAATAAATCACGTATTAATGGTGTACTGATTTTTGACGAGGTGTCATTCATTTTATTGTTCGTTTATCTTTTCTCTCAAAATAACACGCTTTACATCTTTCAAAAAGCTTCCACTCAAATCGAAGTAGAAATCGAAACCCAAGGAACGCCCACCACCGGTGAATCAAAATATGCTGAGAAAAAGAGGACGCAATGTCAAAACGAATCTGACGAAACCACGGATCCAGGTATAACATTCATCCTAAATGATCTTTGATTGGAAAGACAATATTCATTACGTCTAAAAAATATGCAAGTGATAAGCGCCCTCTTTGACAGTGAAAAAACACTGTTGTGACATGTGCTTACATCCAGAGAGGAGCAAAATCCCAGCTTGCAAATGCTGGTTGTTTCTTTCAATTTATTTGTTTTAATTTCTAGATATGCTTAGTTAGCAGTCATAAGGTACAGGTAGAATTTATGATTCCACCCTTTTGTTGTTATCATTATTATTATTATTAGAATTTGCCCTTGACAATGACGTAGCCATCATGTCGCAACAGTATATTATGATTGCCAAAGAGGGGGCTTTTTCCCTTGCACAATTTTTTTTTGAGACACGCTGTAGCCTATATGTAACGGCTCCAAATTCAAGCATTGCTTTGAAAGATTGCCTTACAATAATTTGTATCATTCGTCAATACTTCCAATATGTGTAACATGTGTTTCATTTCATATATTTGATTTTGCGGTTGAATAGAGAATGAAAGAGGTGACAACTTTAAAAAATATGTCAAACTGTTGAAGAGATATGAGTTTTGTTAAAAGTCGTTTTTGGGCTATTAGCCATTTTTTTTTAATTTAAAGCCTAAGTTCAGTTGGGGATTTTTTTTTATTTGAAAGCTTTATGCCCAAAGGTCATATCACACCAATAACAGATTCTGAATGTCTCTCGTTTTTTTTTTTTAAGTTAATTAATGAAAAAGTTAGGGGTGCCCCCGAGATTTGTAATCAATTAATCAAAAAACAAGAGACATTCAGAATACGTTATTGGTGTGATATGACCTTTGGGCATAAAACTTTCAAATAAAAACAAATCCGCAAAACTAAACTTGGCCTTTAACTGAAATAGTGTAAATTGTGTATGATGATTACGCAATGTGTGTTTCATTCGTTCTAGGAGAGAGCATAGACGCAGAAGAGGAGAAAAGTATGACGGCAGTAAGTGCATGAACTGTTAAAAGCAATCAATCTTGTTCGCCACGATTGGTTTAAAAATTTTAAATCTCAAATCTACAACAACATCTACAACCACCACCACCACCACCACTACTACAACTACTAACAATAATACTGTTTGTAATGTCTATACATGTATTATGATTATTGTTATCATTAATATGAGGATGGTAATGATGATAATTCATCTATGTTATCTTTGTACTATAACACCTGGGTATCACACCTCTTCTGTTTATATACCTCGATGTGCAAAGTGGTACAGAATGCAGGCTCGTCTATTTTTGCCTCTCTCCTGAATCAAATTTCCTGTAGTTTTTTTTTTTTTTGGGGGGGGGGGCAAAAGTTTGAACAAAATATAAACATTTTTCAGCGCGGATCGAGCGCAAAATTGGAATATGTACGCGCGACGTGTCGCAAAACTGAAAAATATTTAATTAAAGCAATAAATTAAATACATATATCTATTTATTTAGTCATTTATTTGAACATGTTTAACACGTTTACAAGAAGAGTAAATCTGTTTCACATGGAGATCCTGTGTAAAATTGAATAAAAAGCATTACGTAAAAAATAGTAAAATGACAAACGTCTATCTGTAATCTGAAATACTATTTCAATAACCAAATTTTGCTATATAAACAGTAAAACAAATAATGTTAACTAGTACAAATGCCTTTAGTAAACATTATGTTAAGTAGTAAGTGTTTTTATGTTAACTTTCATGGTTTTGTAGTGCCTTATACCATTCTTGCATTATGATTTTTCCTAAATTAAATTATTGGGAAGGGAGGCGGCAAAACGACACATTTGCACCCAATATTATCGATTGGGGGGGGGGGGGGGGGGTAACCGGAGGGAGGGCGACTGTCTTTTGCTCCTTTCTCCCCCATGATCGACGCCTCTGTGAGTATTGCAATATCTTATACAATACATATTATAGCCTGTAAGGTTAGCATGTAAGGAAAAGTCAAAACCACGCCAGGACTTCATTGTGTGTAGTCAGAAAGAGGTGTAACGCTTTTCTAGCTGTGTCAAATTTACTGAATTCTACTGTATGATAAAATATGCATAAATCTGGTACGTGGCGAAAGTGAAATGAAAGTATGAGATCATGGTGACGTAGAGTATTGGTGAAGGTTTCTGGCGGTACATCCATACACTACGATATAATGAAATTTTTATAATTATTTTTTTTATTATTCTATGTATTTGTATTCGCAGCTTGGCGACTTTATCGAAAACATTTTGAAGAAAAAGATCTTGCCAGTTTTGCAAAATGATCTTGCAAAGAAGAATGATAAGACAAACGAACGGAAGAATTACCTCGATGAGACGAGAAAGTGGAAATATGTGATTTTACAGTTTGTTTTAAAACATACACGACACCTTGAGAGAAATTCTGGAGAAGGAAGAATGAACAGTATAACATACGACAGAAAATACGTAAAGGTAAGATGATCAGTAGTTCTTAATATACTGCATACCTATAAACTGATTTGCATAAAGGCCACCGCATATCTACGTGATTGTATTACGATCCAACGGGCTTACGACTCAACCACTGGAAATATAACGCCATCTTCCTAAACGCAAGCCAGTCGTACGACTAATACGACATGTCGATTAAGATTGACCGTGCGACTCAAGACATCTTTCAGCCAATCGTGAGACACTATTTGAAAACGCCACGAACATGCATTGATCAACAAGCTCGAGTTTGCGCTCGAAACCGATCAAATTTGAGTAGATTATAGTCGAAAAAATGTTCTAGGCCTATGGCCTCTCTGACCCTATAGCTACAGCAACTAGATGAAAATACTGAGCTCAATAGACGTGCTAGTCAAACTTTCTTGTAAGAAAGTATGATTTTCATAATATTCATAGCACTTCGATGCAAAACTTTTCGCGGAAGGTATTAGCCGTGGGGGATGTGTTTTATACCGGTACCCAGTGCTAGGCCACGCTACTCTATAAAGTTAGACCTACTCTAGCTGGTACCCAGGCAGGCTCGATCAGGCAATCGAACAAAATACACGATTCGAAATTGTCCAAAATCATATAGGCCAAGACTAACCTAGTCAGATATAAGCTTGCAACACAATGAAATGTATAGCTGGCTAGGCCATAAACATCTAGTCAAATATAGTGAATAAAAAATTGAAGAAAAAAAAACATTTCCTTTGGGCAATTTAACTCTTGTCATGGAAATACAAAGAAAACGTAAAACACATAAAAAAATAACACCTTCCACTAAATTGACCTGAATATAAATAGCGCTTGTGTGACCGACCCAAATTAAGTGTCCAACGCATTCAATGAACATTTTGCTTCGTTTGGAAACGAGAAAAAAAATCCACATTCAGCACCGTATGTTCGACCCCCATTCACCAAAGAACAGTTTTCTCTTAATAATATTTGTACAGAATCAGCGGCTAAGTAGCTTAAGAAATTACCATTGGGAAAAGCTCCTTGTTTAGATGGATTATACCCACTCCTATGAAGAGAGACCTCTTCTTTATTTTGTGCACCCATTGCTCACTTGTATAGTGTTTCCATTGAAACCGGGCAGATAGGCCTACCTACGGACTGGAAAATGAATCAATCCTATCTTTAAGAAATGAAAAATGACGGATGTAGACAACTACAGGCCGATATCTGTGATATATCATTTGACGACGCTTTTGAGAGACTTATTCAAGTGCAAATGTATTCGAATTTTCAAAAGAACAATCTATTTGGTGAGCACCAGTCAGGCTTTCGCCTCTTCACTCCACCAGTTCTTTTTTAATCGATCTGAATGATAATTTCTTAAAGTTAAGTTTAGTTTTGGGGTAGGTTTATTACTTGAAACCTTTATGTCCAAAGGTCATATCACACCAATGACGGATTCTAAATGTCTTTCGTTTTTTTTTTCAATTAATGTTATATAAAGGAGTATGTCCCATGTTCTGTAAACTATTATTGAATATGTATCTGGACCAAAAGATTTGTCTTAGATGAAACGGCGTATATTCTGACTTTTTCACAGTCTCAAATGGTGTCAAACAGGGTGGAATATCATCCCCTAGTCTATTTTGTTTGTATATTGATGGTCTTTTACTGAAACTACAAGTTCATGGTGAAGGTTGGTTTATGGGTCGAGTATTTGCGGGGGCATTTTCTTGTGCAGATGATGTAATCCTGCTGTCACCTAGTGTAATTGCCCTCAACAGAATGATTTCTATTTGTCAGGAGTATGCTTTGGAATATGATATTAAATTCAATAGTGAGAAGAGCCAGCTTATTTTTTTTAGAAGTAATATAAAAAATGTAGTGTACCCTGAGATAAAAGTCGGTGGTAGCCCAGTTCAGGTCGTGGACAGAATTTGTCATCTTGGTCACGTGATCGGTCATAATATTTTTAGCGATGATATTTCCAAACACATTGGTGATTTTAATCGTCAATGTAATATTGTATTAAGTAATTTCAAACATGCCAAGTGTTAATTACGTAATATTTTGTTTCAAAAATTATGTTGTAGTTTTTATGGAACACAGTTATATGCACTGTTTGATTCATCTCTGGATGCTTTATTTAGACATTGGAGAATAGCTGTTCGCAGAGTTTTGAAAGTTCCTTGGCAAACACACAATGTCTTTTTACCTTATCTGGCCAAAATGATGTGCATAAAGTTATGGTTTTATAAGAGGTGCATGAATTTTATATTGAAATCAGTTTCATATATAACAAAAATGAGTCAGTTTGGGTCATTTTCTGTGCTTGGAGGCAATATTAAATACGTGAATAGTAAATATATTATAGACCATAGACAAATAACCAGAGAGTGGAATAAGATACAATGCAATTCAGCTAATGTGGCTCGTAAGGGCGAGCAAATTAGGGAACTCATTTCAATGAGGGATGAAAGGGATGAATCTTTTTAAATCTGAGGGAATGTAAAGAACTGATTGACTTTCTGTGTGTGGGTTAATTTTTTTAACCCGGGTTTTATGTAATTTTTTAAAGGCAGGGTTCACCCTGACATGAGGTTGGTTTTGGTCAGGGCGAAGCAGTGAGGGGGGCATATCGATGAAGGTTTGGCGGGGATCCGCCGGGGAGTGGCAGAGTTGTGGAGTTTCGGAGTTTTCGATATGTGACGTAACATGTGAGCGGCTCCCCATGTGTTATGTGGTATGGATTCCATAAATAGTGGTTCATGATGTTTGGGTGTTTTTTTTCGTGGCTGCATGTGTGGAATGGTGTTTCTAGTGATTCGCGGATTTCTGAAAGGACGGCACTTTCATGGAATTTAAATAACAGTAATAATAATACAAGATATTTATATCGTGCAAATTGCTAAAGCCTCTATGCGCTGAAAGAAATACTCAAAAAGCAATACGTATACGGACAAATTCAAAATAACAAATAAGATAACACGAAAACAGATAATGTACAAAATGTAAATGTGAACATTAAAGGTAGGCAAGCTGAAATAAATGAGTTTTTAACAAAGTTTTGAAAATGTTCACTGTTCCAGCATTGCATATGTGAAGGGGTAAGTTGTTCCATAGAAAAGGGGCGGCGAAAGAAAAGGATCGTTGGCCATAAGATTTTGAGGGAATGCGGTAAGGAAGCTGCAGGAGGACTTGAGTTGAAGAACGCAAGGTCCGTGATGGAATATAGTGATGTAGTTGGTCAGAGAGGTAAGCTGGGGAGAGTCCATTTATTGACTTAAAGGTGAGGAGGAGAACTTATAGGCAATGCGCATGTCGACAGGTAACCAGTGAAGAGCTTGAAGAGTTGGTGTAATGTGGTGAGAACGCGGAATACAGGTGATACGACGCATGACATGTGGGGGGCTGCTTGCGTGTGGCGTCGAGGGTCTGATGCTTTGAGATTTCGTAGCTCTGTTGTTCTTGGGTGGATTTCCGCCGGGCTTTCTATGATGTGTTTCTCTCATTGTTCTGCTTTTATTGAAGCTAGCATGATGTCGGGGTAAACCTTGCCTTTAACTGTATATTTTCTTTCTTTGCTTATGTAATATATTAGTTGTACCTGTACTTTTGATAGGAGCTGGTGTTATTTTTTTTCTAGTGTTGTGCGAAATGTAAATATATACTTGTATATATGTGCATTTTTATGCGAAATAAAGACGAAATTGAAAACTGAATTCTTCTTCTTCTTCTTATCAGTATTATTATTGTAGTTATTATTATTACTATTTTTTTATTATTAATACTACTGCTTGATTATTTTTCATTTTTTCATGTAAAAAAGGTTATCACATCTTTCTGTTTGCACTGATACTGGACACTTTGGCTTCTAAAAGCTGTATTTTTTTTCTGTATACCAAAGCATTTCTTGTTCAGATTTAATGATTTGCAGAAATTTTGGGATTTACACGTGACTTTTAGAAAATATAAATGATAAATCATTTGAAAAAGGGGTGTTGTTCAAGTTGCATTTGTTGGGGGTAGTCTAGGTTCCAGACTCTAAATGTAGTTTCAACTAATTTTGAATTTGGTACAGTCCAACCATAGCAAAGAATATAACTGAAATGTTGTGATTTTCTGTCCGCTTTGATCAACCAGACAATAAATGAATCACGTCTGACAGTCAGACTAGTTTAATGGATTCTAAGACACTCAGTGGTTTAAAATTATTTATTTGATTCAAATGGTGTAATTTTTGACCGCTTTGATCAACTAGATATTACATGAATCATTTCTGTCCTTCTGACTAGTTTAATGGCTATACATGTATACTCTAAGGTAATGAGCGTTGGTGCATTCTGATGCAATTTCATCAGCGTTTATTTTTCACGACTTTCCAACCCCAGTAAAAGTTTTTGTAAGATGTGAGGATTCCTTTCAATCCTTCCTTTATAAATTAGTTAGCTTGTTTGGTGATAATTTCATTCCTGATGTGTTTAAATAATGGCAATGATTTTTAAAGATTGTTTTATAACAATTACTAATGCTTTCATTTTATGGTAATGATAACATACAAATCTGTTTAATTTGCAGGAAATCGAGGATAAATTCGAGAAATATGAAACTGCGGATGACTTGTTCGTTTTATACGTCGTGACTTTGCTAGAAGTAGTAACCAATAAGGCAGCGACAGATATGATCGAAACTCGCATTACTGACCCTCGTGCTGTTAACAAAATTGAAACCTCGGGCGAAATATCGGATACGACTTCTCAATCAACAGCTGCTCCGTCACCGGTAACTAATTTTCTTCCTTATAACTTGAATACATATGATTTTAAAAACAAATTAAAATATTCCAGTCGTTTTCTGTTGCCTATCATAATACGATTTATTGGAAGTCTTCTTTAGTAGGGTAGTTTTATCCAGGTCCACCAAGAAAGTGAACCTGCTTTACAAGAATCTTTGCAATGATAAAAAACACAAAGTCATAGTTAATATAAAAATCAAATCATCTTTACAATTACATATATAACTCTGCACGAATAAATAAAGAAGTATTATAATTACTTAATTTAAAAAATACAAGAAAAATAATAGATTTTTACTTGATTTTTTACTTAATAAGCTATGATTAATATAAATGAACGCTTGCAAAACACCAGGCTTCATCTAAGATTCAGGAAAAATCCACTGTCTGATATATTGTTGAGATACTATAAATTATGCAAATTGTCGGCGTACTACAATTTCGCCTTTGAATTGTGACTCTTTTTAACCCCAAATTTTGGACAGTCCATCTATCTAATATAGTAATATATTTACCAGGTGTTATGAAATCCATCATATTCATCGTATTCAGGAAAAAGGGTTACAGACATATGTATATACACTAAGGATTCTCTTAAGATTTTTTTTATGTTAGCAAATTCATCGTTTTGCTTTCTATCAATGCATCAAATAGCCTTATTATATACTATTTGGCATTTTATGGATTTTTCTTATTTTGTGCATTCACAATTTCACGGCAAATCTAAATAAAATTATTTCTCTACTTCTCTGAAATTAATTTGTTAGTCACAGTTTATTTTAAATAAAATCATAGCACATTTCCCTTTTTGTTCATTTACAGTCACTAGCTCGAACGCAGGTCTTATGGTATCTTTTCGGACAGCTTGTGGTAAGCGAAATGGAAAAGCTATCGAAAACAGACGTCGACAGAGTTAGAGGACAATTCACTGACCTCCTGGAACGTTATTATATGGACGGATCCCATTCAAGTTCCAGAACCCGTGATACACAAAATGGTGCCCTTTCATCACAGAACTCACGTGAGGTTAGCTCCAATGTATATGTGTGTGTGTGTGTGTGTGTGTGTGTGTGTGTGTGTGTGTGTGTGTGTGTGTGTGTGTGTGTGTGTGTGTGTGTGTGTGTGTGTGTGTGTATGTGTGTGTGTGTGTGTGTGTGTGTGTGTGTGTGTGTGTATGACGTAAAATTTAGGTTCTCCATAATTTTAAATCGATTTGGATTGTCATTGTTCGACGCTATATGGATTCGGGGAATCAAAGAATCAAGTATATAACTCATCCTTATTAATGCAAAATTACATAATTTATTATAATAATTACCCTGTTATTTTTTATATATCCTTTAAATTTTCACAAGATTTTGGTTCTTACTATTCCTTCTTAAAGGGCTTGGTATGGGTGTGCAAACTTGTATATGAAAATGGGAAATTCAATAATTATCATAATTAATGAAAATGTATTCGAATATCATGGAGATGTTTTGTTTTTATTTCTTATTTTTGTTTCTATTTAATTTACAAGACTTGGTGTAACCACTCGCTCTAAATTTCTGCACATAATTGTGTAATTCAATAATAATGACATAACAACAATAATAATAATATGAAGAAGAAGAAGAAGAAGAAGAAGAAGAAGAAGAAGAAGAAGGAGGAGGAGTAGGAGGATGAGGAGAATGAGGAGAAGGCGACGACGACGAAGAATTGTATTAGAACTATTAATGGGAAAGTAGTAATGATAGTCTAAATACATTTAGCACATTTTGCATTCAAACTCTTATGATATCCTATTCAAAGCTAATGAATCAAGGTGTCCTGATCCTAAATTTGGCGGCAATCATTTCTTCCCCTCTACATGTAATCTTGCAGCGTTTGATGACCTCAATACCAGTGGCTCTGCAGCCATCCTAATCAAGTAAGGCGTTGTCGTCCAACGTGATCTTCAGCCCTCTATATTTCCAGTAACGGCTAGATCCTCAAGTTGTCCAAGTAAACGGATCTGTCTTATAACAACAGTCTTGATAAGCCGTCTGCAAGTGCCAGGTCGGCCTAGTATTTGTTCATTGTTATTCCATCTGTCCAAGATTCTTCTCAGGAACCAGATCTCAGGAGCGTGAAGGTGATCCTGCATGGTCCGGCTGATCGTCCAATTTTCAGCTCCATAAAGCAGCACTGACCATATATAGCACTTCAAAAGGCGTACATTGTTGCTATCATAATGCTGCGTAATGCTAAAACCTTTTCCATTTTACTGTTATTTTCTTTCTTTGTTAGTCATTCCAATCCGCTACTTTATTTCTTTATCTGATTTTCCGTCTGAAGTGAAACAACTGTTCCGTTACTAAAACTCTTTCACTTGCCCTACTATATAACCATTAATTTTTAATGTTACATTTCGAAAGTTTCCCCTTTGATGATGTCTAGGCCCTGTAACCACGTTCCCCCAATACAACACACATGAGTTTCTGTAGTAGCTGCACGGAATCTGCTATGATAACTGTATCACCTGCATATCGAAGGTTTTTGACGCTAGCGACACCGACAGAACGCCCTTTCCAATTCTCTTTGATATTTCGCATGATCAGTTCCGTATACAATGAAACAGGCTCCACCCAGCAAAACACAGAACGTTTTCAGAACGTTTTCAAAACGTTTTTTTAGCGTCCCTGTAAGTCTTCGTCTAATGAATCGTTTTAAAACGTTTTTAAATACTTTTTTAGGTTTGGCACTTCATATACGTCAATAGTTGAGGTTTTTAGAACGCGTTTTAAAAACGTTTTTGCGAACGTTAACCAAAATAAACGTTTTGTCATAGAACGTCTTATAGAAACGTTTTAGGTAGGACGTTTACAGAAACGTTTGACTATAGGACTCTTACAGAATCGTTTGTGCGACGTTACAAAATTTACGTTATTGTTGTAAAATCGATTGTTTGTTTGTTTGTGTGTGTGCGTGTGCGTGCTGTTGTGTTGTGTGCGTGGTGCCGCGTAGTGTGTGTGTGTGTTTACGTCTTAGCGTGATTGAACCTATAAATGTTTTCCACTCGCTCGTGGAAAGAGCGTGTTTGTGTGTATGGACTCGGTGGAGTGTACGTTGTATGTCTAGGCGTGCGTGCGCGCTCTCACGCGCGTGTGTGGTTGTATGTGTGTGTGTGTGTGTGCGTGTGTGTTGTGTGTGTGTTGTGTGTTTTATTGTGCATGTGCGTGACTGGACCGTAGCTGTCATTGTATGTTTCCGTGTGTCTGATGCTGTGTGTGTGTGTGTGTGTGCATTATCCATGTCGTGTGGTCTGTGTGTGTGTGTGTGTGTGTGTGTGTTTAATGATATGCGTGTGTCGGTGTGTTTCATGTGCATGCGTGGATCTGCTTAACATGTCGCTTACCTGTCCGATTGTATGAGCGTTTGAATGTATGGTATCTGTGTGTGATTAAATGTATTTCTGTGTGCTGTTACATGGTTTCGTGTGGCTCTGCTGATGATGATGTGTCGTGTGTGTGCGGAGGGGGTGCGGGGGGGTGCGATGGATGTGGCGGATCAGTGTTGTATGCAGCCTTTGCTAGCGTGCAGTTGGGTGATAGGTAATTTGAATTTTATTTCCACTTAGTTGGAAACACGAAAAAATAGACGCATGCAACCCACGTACGCACATAATACATAGCAAGCGAGGCCCTTTATCTAATGCATATTCATATGGTAATTTGCATAATCAGTTATAATGACAACTTCACCATATTAATAGACATTTTCATAGTGTTTTGAACATTTAGCAGCGCCATATAGTTCTGTTATCCAATGCATACAAAGTTGCAAAAATTATTGCATCCCGTGAAAGTGATTTCACTTTATAGGAGAGTTCCTATTTGTAAAAACAAAAAGTAACCACGATTTATTTACCTTTACAAAATATGCGATATATATATCGATGCTAACTTATTGTCTGACAGTTCATAGGTGGGTAGGGTAAGCATTGGATAGGTATAGGATATAGGTCAGTTAGGTTACTGATAGCACTATAGGTTATAGGTTTATTGAAAAGAATGGAAAGTACAACCAATTGTTTCTAGATTTCAAAAATTTTCCTCATTTATCTACATTTTACGTATACAGTTCGTTTCCAAAGTCCACAAAATGTTTTCTAACGTTTTTAAAACGTTTTTAAAACAGTCCGGCAAACGGTTTTCTAAACGTTTTTTTTAAAACGTTTTTTAAAACCGTCCCGCAAAAACGTTTTTTCTAGACGTTTAAAACGTTTTACTGTTTTTCCAGGTGTTGTTTAAATTTACGATCGTCTTTACGGTTCTAACAGGAACGCTTTTTTAAAAAGCGTTTTAAAAAACGTTTTTAAAACGTCCAAGAAACACGTTTTTTAACGTCCAAAACCTACCACATTTAACGTCTATAAAATGTTTTCAAAGTAACGTCCCACAAAAAAACCCCTACTCGGACCTGGTATTAAAAACGTTTTTAAAACGCCATCTTGTTAGCTGGGCAGTACATTGCATACGGGTTTGTCTTACTGCCCTTTTCCGACACATAACTATACTAACAAGTGCTGACTTAGTCAATATAAGACGATGCTATAATGTCTTATGACCAAAAATGTTCAAAGTTACCGGTCACTTACTAAACACCCAAACACTCGAATTAATGACATGCGAACTTAAGAGGCTGTGGGGCGTTGAGTTTTAAAATTAATAATCTGAATGCGTCACATACCGTTAACATCTTCGGAGGCGGTCTGTTAATTGTACGACGGATTGCGCAATTTACTAATTCACTTGTTTCTTTTGAAACTACTTTAAATGTTTTCAAGCTTTTTTGAACGGTGTGTTTAATCGTAATGTGGATTCTACTCCGTATTCAGCCTAATGAATCGGAATCAGGATGGACGACACACCTGTGCGGCCGATTGAGACACATATTTGAAGAACCAAATAAGGTTCTTTGATATACAAATGAGGATGCCTCGTTCGAGGTATAAGACGCCGCATGGATCAACGAATAACCAGTGTACAACTGCTGTGCCGGAACGGAAACTAATGTCGGATTAGAAAGGGCTGGAGCCCTTGCTGCGAGTGACACGCGGAGACTCATCGACCCAAGGGCAAACAGTCGGCTAAGAGGCACGAGCAGGTTCTGCAGGCGCTGCTCCCCCCCGGAATATAAGAAGGCTCGCCAGCTGCGTGTCACCGTCCTCTAAGCTGCCCCCGAATCACGCGGTCGACCATGGTGCGGCGGAGGACTGCAACAGCTACCCCACGCGGAATGTACCGTCAGGTGCCCGGGCGGAGAGCATCACGACCCAGCCATGCTCTACTGACAGCCCAGCCGTTTCGGCGCTGGCAGACGCGGTTGCTACTTTACAATCAACCGTTCTTTCTTTATTACCCCCAACCAGCAGCTTTCGGGCTTCGAGCTCCGCCGGTGGCGGTGCGGCTGAGATTGGTGAGGGCTCCGAGACCGACCCAGCACTATTGGGGGAGTATGCCGATCTACTGGCACGATCGGAGGAAGCCGTTGGTGAACCCATCGGCGAGAAACTAGCGGCAATTATTAACAAATTGCTGCGTAGCAAGCTGAACGAGGACTCGCTGAAGGAAAAAGTTGATGCATACCCCGGCCAGACCAAGTACTGCGATAATGCTATTCACACACGTGTGAACCCTGAAATTTGGGCCGCGCTTAAATCTTCCACTAAAGCGCTGGATAATAAACTTCAAAAAATACAGCAGCTCTACCTCCATGCTGTTGTTCCCATCACCAGAGCCCTGGACGGGTTACTGAAAGCTCATGACGCTGGGGAGAACAGACAATCGATTGCCAAATTGCCATTGGAAGGAGTGGCAATTCTTGGGGCCGCAAACTGCGAGCTCAACACCAAACGTCGGGAGTTGATTCGTCCCGAGCTCAGCCCGGCATTCAAGCCACTTTGCTCCGCTGAATCCACCCAGCCCTCTTCATCGCTCCTCTTCGTAGATAACCTCCCCCAGCGCTGCAAGGAGCTACTTGTTACTCATCGCCTAGGCCTGCGAGCCGGGCAGACTTCTCGCCCGGACAATCGCTATCCTAGCTGCTACCACCGAAACGGTGAGCTTCTTCACTGGGGATATAACCTCCTTGCCCGTAGTTGGCGGAAGGTTGGCTAAATTTCTCCCGCACTGGAAACGCATTACTTCAGATCCTTGGGTACTTGACACAGTATCACACCATCGTATCGAATTTGATTCCCTTCCTTCTCAAGAGAAGTTGCCGACGAAAATAAAATTCGGTTAGACAGAAATTGACCTTATTGACGAGGAAATAAACAAACTACTTGAAAAAGAAGCCATCGAAGTTTGCTCTCATGAGAAAGGCGAATTTATTTCGAATATTTTCATCACTCCTAAGAAAGATGGCAGTTTTCGTCCGGTGATTAATCTAAAGAAACTAAATGAATTTGTTTCTTATCATCACTTTAAAATAGAACGCTGGATTCTGCCCTTGACCTTATTGATTCTGACAGCTATATGGCATCTATTGATCTGAAGGATGCATATTTTTCCATCCCTATATTCCCCTCTCATCGAAAATATTTACGTTTCCAGTGGCGAGAGAAACTATACCAATTTTGTGTACTACCTTTTGGGCTGACAAGTGCGCCCAGAGTATTTACTAAAGTTTTAAAACCTGCTATTAGTTTTCTACGTAACAAGGGCTTTACTTCATGAAACTACATAGACGATGCCCTACCCTGATAGCAAAAACTGGTAAAAAAGACGTCTTATTTACATCATTTTACGACGTGTCTCACGTCATAATGACGTCGTAAAAAGACGTCTTAAAGACGAGTATTTGCAACAGCACAAGTCGTGATATGGACGTCGTATATTGACGTGATTATGACGTCATCAATAGTCAACTACGACGTCTTAAAGACGTCTTATTTTGACGGCATTTTGTTGTCTTATTGACGTCTTTAAGACGTCTTAAAGTACTTGTCATAAAGACGTCTTATTTTGACGGCATTTTGTCGTCTTATTGACGTCTTTAAGACGTCTTAAACTCGTCGTAATTACTTCAAATATATTAAAAAAAAATAAATATTATATTAAGCCTGATTTACAAGCATTATGCAGGTAGCCTACAATTATTATGGATCCTATCTAATCCTACTCCTAACACTACACCTAACCTATTTCTAACTTCCAAATTCCTAACCCTACCCTAACTATAATGCATGTTTGCACCAGTATATATATCACATAATTTAAGGGTAACAAATTTCATAGTTACATTACTATTACTTTTTCTTTTTGTTTGCATAGAGGAGGCCATAGTAACCCCATATGAAATAACAAATAGAAGTCACTGACACGGGGTCTTTGTCTGTTTGTGCATTGTTAAGAATTATCATGAATTATCTATTTTTTTTTAATGTATGGAAATATTGCTAAGACTGTTACACTTACCGATCATGCAAACTTAGGCTAGAATATACATTAGGCATTTTGAAAGGACACGTAAAAATTACGTCGTATTCACAACGAGTTCATGATTTATCACACTTCTTACGCCAGTATGGACATACAGTGGGGGTGACTACGGGGGGGGGGGCGCAAGGGTAGCCTACTTGCTCCCCCAATCGAAGACCCTCCCAATTGATTAATTGGTTGATTAATTACTTAATAAATTAATTAATTTACTAAAATTTCATTTTGTTATGAAAAACACTAGTCCCTAAACCCTACAAAATTCGCTACGTAGGCTGTATACCTGCACTCCAATTCAAATCCGCCCTCAGAAAATACATTTTGGGTGAATGACTGTCCCCCCCCCCCCCTCCCCTCCAACCATGGGTTCGCCTAGCTACTGCAGAGTATATTCCACGGCTGTCGTCATTATAAGACTTAGGCCTATGCAGATAGAAGAAGTTATAATTAATTATACAGATTATTTGATGAATATATTACTTACGTAATTTTTGCGTGTTACATCTCCAATAAGTATGTTTTACGCATACTAACATTACGATCAGGCTATCCTCCAGTAACATATACGCCTACTGTATAAAAAAAATCATAATTTCTGGTCTTGGGGGCCAGATGCGTTACTGTAAAAGTCTTGTAAACCTCACATCATCTCAGCACTCTTCGTCGGGGTTTACTATCACAAGTTTTTAAGAAAACATATGCAAATTTGAAGTGTGAAGAAGAAGAAGAAGAAGAAGAAGAAGAAGAAGAAGAAGAAGAAGAAGAAGAAGAAGAAGAGGAATGGGAAGAATAACGACGCAAACTTCCCGAAGGTGTGATACTTTTATCGATCTGAAAATTGTAAAGGGAAGGGCTACAAATTTATCCAAGACTCAGTGACGGATCCCCATTGCGAGTAAAAAAAAATAGTGGAAAATATCGTGCATATGCACGATTATTATTATTATTATTATTATTATTATTATTATTATTGTTATTATTATTGTTGTTGTTGTTGTTGTTGTTATTGTTACTGTTGTTGTTGTTGTTGTTGTTGTTGCTTGTCAAACTTTTGATTACCAAATACCCGACAATCGGTAATTAGTTCTTTATTTTTTATTTTTTATTTTTACTTCTATTTTTTTCAACAAAAGTGAACACCCCCCTTTGGAAATTCATGGATCCGCCCCTGCCAAGACTATACATGGTGATACAACATCGATCGTATACCTCGGGAGACCGTGCGCACTGAATCTATATCGCCATCAATAATTAAAGATCAAGTCCACCTCAGAAAAAAGTTGATTTGAATAAATAGAGAAAATCAAACAATAATAATACTGAAAACTTCATCAAATTCGGATGTAAAATAAGAAAGTTATAACATTTTAAAGTTTCGCTTATTTTTCACAAAACAGTTCTATGCTCATCTCAGTGATATGCAAATTATGAGAGAGTCGATGATGTCACCCACGTACTATTTCTTTTGATTTTTATTGTTTGAATTGTACAATATTCCATCTTTTATACGGAGTTGACAATTAGGACCCGTCTTGTATGATCCACAAAATTTTTAATGGAATTCCAAGGTTCAGCTAGGAATGAAACTTTGTTTCACATGACAATGAGGAGAAAATCAAAATATTTCATAAAATACAAAAGAAATAGTGAGTGGGTGATGTCATCGGTCCTCTCATTTGCATACCAACCACCATGTGCATATAACAGTTTTGTGAAATCAAGCGAAACGTGAAAAAAAAATGTTATAACTGTCTTATTTATATCCGATTTTGATGAAATTTTCAGTGTTATACTTGTGTGATTTTTCTCTTTCTATTCAAATCAGCTTTTTGTTGGGGTGGACTTGTCCTTAAAGACAACATCAGATAGAAGAAAAAAAAATCTGCTCCAGCGCTCGCATAATACAATTTTGAAACGAAAGGCAATCTAAAC
>JZLH01S0388940.1:16068-27257 GCA_001188425.1 Eucidaris tribuloides | reverse complement strand
TAGGGGAAAAGTAGTGTCCATAGGAGAAAATACGCATGAGGCGTAGAGGAAAAAAATAAAATTTTGAGTGACAGCCCTGCACACAATATGTCGTAATACAGTTTACATTTTATGCTTACTGATGACAGGATTGCAACATTTTATCAAGGCCAAATACTGATTTGGAAATCTGGACTTGTTCCAAGTCTTGCAGGATGATTTTTTTCCCTGATGAGTTTAGTGTCCTGAACACAGGATTGTATGCTGCAGTTGCCAAAAATCATAGTGAACTGATGAATTTATTTTGTGCACTGCTGAGAATTTCCAAATTGATAAGGAGCATACTGCATACAGTGTACTGCTGCTAATCGTTAAAGTGGAATTTTCTTTATAGACTGCATCTAACAGTTCTGACTTCTGTGTGAGCAGCTAGACTGAACACTGGGTGTGATACATTTCAGAAAATCTTTGATCTGTGGTTTATTTGTTAGGTGGATCCAGGAACAATTTCTAAAATGAGTGACTTTGTGTGTCTGAATGTTGGTGGAAAAGTTTACTCGACGACTGTCGCCACACTGACAGCGTATCCCGACTCCATGCTTGGTGCTATGTTCAGTGGTCGCATGGACACACATCGTGACAAAGATGGGAATTATCTCATTGACAGGGATGGAGACCTGTTTCAGTATGTCCTCAATTTCTTGCGGAATCGTTCCCTGGTCCTGCCTGAAGGATTCAAACAAGTTAAGATGCTGCTTTGTGAAGCTGAATTTTTTTCAGATACAGCCAATGTGTGATGAGCTGGCTGCTAGCCTTTCAAATGTGTCTGGTCCTGAGTATATAGAGATACATCTTCGTGTACCTGTAAGCATGGAAGCATTGGACGACAGATACGAGTATAATACCCTGGGGCTCCCTGCACAGAAACGAGTTGATGGTGGATTATGGACGATCAATGGACACAGGGATGTTCTGAGACATATTCCATCACTTCAGACCTTCCCAGCAGTGAAGAATGCACCCAAGAGTGATTCAGACCCATTCCTGAAAGTCATATTTTCTGCTTCAGAAGAGGCATGGATGAAAAGTGCACGTGTAAGACCACAAGCTAGAGCATTTAATCATTTGAAGCTATTTTCGGAGATCACACATCTCGGTTTCAACTTACACACATGCACATCATATTCGCACTTCCTACATGTACCAAGAAAACGGAGTTCAGACTACCATATGGAACCACAATTACCACATTTAGAAGAAAACATGCACTGGGTGTTTACAGGTCACCGGCCCTCAGCCCGTACATGTAAATGCGACTTTTGTGACCCACCCGTATTATCATTTGTAAATATTTTGGAATAATTCCAATAGCGCATCTGCCAATGAGTCTGAAGGACTAAATTCAGGATTCTGTTGGATGCATGTTATCACGACACGTAGTAGAGTTGGGGGAAAGTCACTCAAAAATATAAACGAGTGTGCAATTTCAATTTGTGGAAAAATGAAATACGCTCGAGAGTAGGTTGCATTTATGCATGGGACTGTGTATGCAACACAGGACAACAAAGGCAGAACAACTGGCTGAACAAAGTCAACAATACAACAGCATGAGCTTTGTGACACTGACAGCTGACAGTTCTTGAGTTACTAACCTTTTAGAAGCTATTTTAAAGGGACTGAATCGTGGCCATCGACCGTCCTGATGAGAACAAAACTCAAGGCCGTCACCCTGTTCGCTAGCTCTGTTTCGAGTTACATACTGTATACGCGGTATAGTGTTTATTTAGTTGCAGTACTCAACGGACCGCGATGGACGCACACACTAATACGAAAGAGCCCGAATAATCAATTCAGCACGTTTCGGTAAATTTAGTAGGACCTCCACAAATTCGCTGCTTCTAATTGGTCGTACTGAATACACGGTCTGCCAGTGCGCTGCTGCGTGCATCGAACTGGTTTCGCAAAACATCAACAGCCACGATTCGGTCCTTTTAATGTGGCAGCTACAAGTGTAATAAAACTAGTGTAAATTCTTTGTTATTGCTGCAAAAATTACCATTATATCTGGTATTGCCCATTTTGTGAGTTTGTGTGTCAAGAAATCTAGGCTAACTACCTGCCAACCTGTATGATTTTTCCTGGGCAGTTCTGGTCTTATTACAGTTATTAGGCAGTGCATTAAACAACAAAAAATGTACATTATCATAAGAATAGAACATGAATGACCAAAATAAATGAAGCTACTGAACCCAAATGCCACAGTTACTATAGTGAATTTAATGCAATGCCCAAATTGTAATGGAAATGCGTGTTTACATTCACTTGTGAGTGACGGAACAAAAGGTTTATTACATGTAGCTCACCTGAGCCAAAGGCTCAAGTGAGCTATTGCCGATCGCTTTGTCCGTCGTGGTCGTTCGTGTGCGTGTCGTGCGTAAACTTTTACAACATTTTCAGCTTCTTCTTCCAAATGCATGAATTGGATTTGGCCCAAACTTTGCAGGAATTTGATTCCTTAGGGGTGGGGATTCAAGGGTCTCGATTCTGGTCCACCTGGCCCTCCGGGGCGCCCAGGGGCAGCGCGCCCTAAAGGGGCCAAAAGTAGGTAGTTCAAGACATTCTCTCTTCTCTAATCCAGAAATAGTTTAGTTAGACCCACTTTTGTGTGTAGATACCTCATATATGTGCTGAATCAATGTTTCTCAGTGACAATGCCAGGGGTGCGCCCGGTTTGGCCCCCAAGGGGGCAAAAGTTTGGGGGGCGAGGCGCCTATAGGAATAATTTCACATTCACATCAGTGGATTTAGACCGAAACTTGCGTGGGAATGATCCTCTGGTGGAGGGAAAATAGGCGTTCTGGAATGCGTACACCAGGCCCCCCTGGGGCCCGTGGGCATGGGCCATTTAACGGCCCAAAACTAGGTACTTTCTAACCACAAGCCCATTTGTAACCAACTTAGGTGGTAGATGCGTAAAAGGGACCTCAATGTTACTTTGGGGGTCAAAGGTCACTTAAGTAGGTCAAAGGTTCAAATGCTTAATTGCATACCTAGGCCTGCTTGCCTTGTTTTTATAAAAAACGGATGCTAGAATTTAATTTAACTTTGCAAATCAGCTATATGGCAAGGGGATGCCCAAAGTTTTTCACTGTGCATTTGGCTACTTTGGTGCCTAGATAATCAGGCTCCAAGGCGCCAAACTATATGTATAACTGATGTTTTTTCTATGGGTACCATTTGGAGTCTGCGAGACCTCAGTAGTAAGCGTCGTGCCCCCCGGGGCTCTTTTTATTCTGCTTTTTCTCATAAGAAACTTCAAGTTCAGCCGTTTCAAATATTATTTTCTCATTCACACTTTCTCACTTTTTTTCCATTATAACTTTTTTATGCTCCGCAACGACGTTTCGGGGCATTATGTTTTCGGAGGGTTGTCCGTTCCGTACAGTCCGTGCGTTGCCGTCCGTCGTTACCGGATCTCGTAACCGCGATAAACTTTGAGGAAACCCCTGATCAAATTTGAATATAACTAGAACCAAGTTATGTTAACTATGAGCAACCAAGATGACTGATTAGATTTTGGAGCTTGAAGGTCAAAGGTCAAAGGCAGTCACCTGGCCTAAAAATATGTCTGATTCGTCGTCCTGTTACCGCCGATAACTTGAGAGCGGCTGGCGGGATTGTCATGTACTTTGGCGTGAAGTATGATATTATTGAGGCACCAATGAACTGATTAGATTTTGCGACTGAAGTTCCAAAGTCACAAGGTCACCGGGCCTAAATATGTTTCTGATTTGGGTTCTTACCGCGATAAACTTGAAAACGCGGCCAGGTTGAATTTTCATGTAAAACTTGGGTTTAAGTATGCTATTATGAGCCACCAAATGAACTTGATTTAGATTTTGCGAGTTCAAAGGTTCAAAGGTCAAGGTCACCGGGCCTTTAAAAATATGTACTGATTTCGGGCCTCGGTTTACCACGATAACTTGAGATCGGCTGTCGATGTGAAGTATGTATTTATGAGGCGACCAATGAAACTGATTAGATTTTTGGAGGCTGACAAATGCGTCAAAGGTCAAAAGTCCCGGGCCTAATATATGTCTGATTTCGGGCTCTGTTACCGCGATAACTTTGAGAAACGGGCCTGTTTGAATTTTCAGTTATCATGTAACTTGAGCTGAGGTGTGCATTATAAGGCACCAATAAACTGATTGAGATTTTGGACCTGAAAGCGTCAAAGGTTCAAAGGTCACCGGCCCTAAAATATTGTCTGATGATTTGGGGCTCGGTTACCATGTAACTTCAGAAGAACGGCGACAGTTCAGATTTTTAACTTGTTACTTTGCGTGAATACTTGTAAATTTATGGAGGCCACCAATAAACTGGATCAGATTTTGCGCAAGCGTTCAAAACTCACCGGGGCCTCGTAAAATTATGTCTGATTTGGGCCTCAGTTATGTGTGATAACTTGAGTAATGACTGCTCCGATTTTGATGTATTTGGGAGAAGGTATCTTATATAAGGCCACCAATTTACTGACTCGATTTTGGAGTTGAAAGGTCAGATTATCAACAGGTCACAAGGCCTCATGTCCGAATTGAGCTTATTGTCACGATAATTCAAGAACTGCTTAAATTGGATTTTACTGTAACTTGGTCAAGGGTCACATGGGCTTATGCTTATTCATCTAATTGGTCTTGCTACCATGGTAGCTGGAAGCTTTTCAAATTCCATCAATTGGATGGGAGTGCGGACTGCGGAGGCATACCCATCGACTGTGCGCAGTCGAACTGCTCTAGTTATTGTTTACCATACGGACTAAAAACTGTAAGACCTGAGGCCTGTTTCATAAAGTTATGCATGACTTAAAGGTTAGTAACATGATTGGGAACACTTGAATATGCCTCAAGAACCAAATGAGTTCAAATATATACCAACTATACACTAGCTGGAGTGGATATCCCAGCTGGAAGGATTTGTCTGCAATTTGTTTACTTACGGAGAATCAAGCATGAACATACTTGTATTTTAATTTTATTGGAGCAGAACTGCCCCAGAACTGCCCTGGAAAAATCGTACTGGTTGGCAGGTATGCATACCTGCCAACCAGTACGGATTTTTCCAGGGCAGTTCTGTTCTTATTAAGGTTACTAGGCGGTGTGTTCAACAACAAAAACATAGATTACAGTAAGAATAGAACATGAATGTCCAAAATAAATTAAACTACTGAACCAAATGCCTTGGTTACTATAGTGAGTTTAATACAATGCCAATTAATTGTAATGGAAATTACGTGTTTTCATTCACTGGTGAGTGACGGAACAAAAGGTTTGTTTTATTCATGCTTTTTCTCATAAGAAATTATTTAGTTCAGCTGTTTCAAATATTTTTCTTCGCACTCTAATCTCATTTCTTTTGTTATGTAATCTTTTTATTGTTTACCGTACCGCCTAATAACTGTAATAAGAACACAACTGCCCCGAAAAATCCGTACTGCTTGGCAGGTATGGGTATGGTACTAATTAGTGAAAATAAAAGAGTAAGCTGACCGCCGGATATCTTGGATTTCCTTAAACATGATAATATTGTAGATATTCTGAAAGGAAATAATTTGAGCCTACTGTAAATCAAGCCACTCTCATTATTTTATGCTGTATTATATTTTGACAGATCTATGGTGCAGAATGGAATTATGCTTATTGTTGAATAAGGGAGCTAAAATTAATGCCTATCAGTTCTAAATACTGATAAATTACATTGCCATCAATTTTTTTTTCAGACAGTTTCCATTAAAGCTACTTGACTACATGTGTACTAACCTGTTTTAATTACAGATAGGAATATTAGCTAGTTTAATACAGATATAGTGAACTCATGGTTTTATTGACAAACTTTTACAGGTTGTCACTTCCTTGTATGGTGGATAACATATACACCTAATTGATTAACTGAATAAATGAAATTTAAGATGTGTAAGATAGGAATATCAAAAGTAATTTTCTGTAGCATACAACAAAGCAATATATTTTTGGTTGTACATGTATGCATGCATATAAACTTTTCTTATGACAATAAGAATAGTAATTTTATAGTTTCTCTGTTTATTTGTATCTTTGTCTTTGTCATGAACACTGTATGAAGAGAGAGAGCTAGAGGTGGGTATAAAAGCTGATTGGAGGGGCTGAATTGTGAATTTGACTCATTTGCAATTAAAGTTTTTGATTAATTCAAAAGGATTTTAGGACTCTGTGAAAGTGTGTGTCAAACATGCTTGATTTTCTGATCATTTAAGGATTCGTTCAAGGCAACATTTCAAAAAATTTCGTATTGAGTGCATTGGAGAGTCTGTAACAGTTACTCTGCATGTACATGTATGAGTAGTGGGATCGGGGCTGCTTGGGTGGATGTAAATTTGCCTGAATTACCATTGCAGATGAATTCATAAAACAGATGAAATGGGATAACATGTAAATGATTTTCCCCTAGTCCGTTGGAGGATTTAATTGCAAAAACTGTAAGGCATAGTACAAGATAAATTCATACATTCCATTGAAGTGTCAATAATTCAGTAAAACAAATTTCAGAGAAATGGGTCTGCCCGTCTGCGTGTGTGTGTGTGTCTTGGACAGGGGCGTTGATCCCTTTTTCAGATTGGGGTGGCAAAAGTGAAAGAAATGTAAAAAAATTTCAGCACAATCCGTGCGCCAAAGTGCAATATGACGCCAAAGAGTTTAAAATTTTGTACATGTATGTTTAATAGTATTTTTATGTGAAGTTTAATGGTTTTGTGATACTTTCCAATGCTTTTTAAACATATTCTTGCTTTCCATATTATGATTTTTTTCTAGTGTGCAAAGATATTTGGGAGGAAAGGGGGCGGACGGCGGCAAATCTATATTGCCTCCCCCCCCCAATATTTTTCATTGGGGTGGCCAACTGCGCGCCCCTTGCCACCCCACGAGGCGATATGCCCTGGTCTTGCGAGGGTGGGGTGGGGTTCTCGCCGTAGGGCAGGCGTACATGTAATTTCATGTTTGTCTTTTCAAATAGTTTGCTGTGCCAATAAAAGGCATTAGATCTTTTGAAGAGTGAAAACAAGTTCTCAACTTAAGGCATTGGAGGAAAACATTTTCATGTAAGTGATGGAGGGCCTGTATGAATGGCTATTGTTTCAGTTTTCCCCAGGGGGGCAATGTCATTTTTGTACAAGGGTACAAAAAAAAAAAAACCATGCCGCCGTGTTGGAAAAATGAGTAAAAAAAGGGGTTGTTTTTTCAACAGATCGGGAAGATGACTCGGGTGTACATTCGTAGGCAAATCCGCCAAAAATCAGCGGAATACAAGGGGGTTATTACTTGAAACAGCGAATGTTCACTTTATAAAGCGGGGTATCTTTTTTATCAGACTTTACAATTACTTGTTTTAGGGTATTCTTGAGATCGGACAGATAAATTATTTGTTTAGGGTCCATTTTTGAAAAGACCATTGTCTATGCGCATCGGTGTACACCTTGTTAAAACACTTCGCCCCCCCCCCCCCCCTTGGCGTTCCCAGTTTTTGGCGCCCTATGAGTAGTATGAGTAACCCATTTACCCTGTCACCGTTTCTCCTATGTTCCCAAACCTGGCTGCATACCAGCCGGGCATACATTGAGATTAGAGTTTACTACCTAAATAGATTTGGTTATTACTAAATTAATGTGCCAGTTTTGGAATTGCCCGAATTATTCTCTTTCATATTCAATTTGAGTGTTTTTTTATCTATTGCTTCAAACAAAAAATTCAGGTAGTTCCATGATGCTGGCGTCCTACGAAAAATGGCCTGAGAATGTTTTTCCAACGCCACTCGGCCGCGAGGGGAACCTAATATTTCGGTTTACAATGGATTCCACCAGGATGTTGCCATCCCAAGTTAGAAATCAATTTGGACTACAGCAGTCATTATGAGAACTTTTTGGAATCTTTCATATAAATTCGATGGTTGGCATGCATTGGTTCCATGGTGCGTGCATGTTTTCATTAAGAAGGTGAAATGACATTGATTGGACCGTGTAAGTCCTCAACTGTGCCGCTGAAAACTACTCTAGGAATTCAAGGTAAACTATGCAAGGATTCATCCTGTGGCAAAAATCTTTCTGCTAGTCAAACGTTACTCATTCTTAAAATAAAACAATGATCAATATCCACTCAATAGGCACGGAAACCTTGCTCTGTGGCCTCTCTTTGGGCAGCGCTTATTTTTAATGTCCCATGGATAAAATTAAAAGATTTACTCCTTATGTTTATTGGCTTGATTCTCCCTCTAAGTAAACCAAATTACAGACAAATCCTCCCAGGTTGGCGGGATCCCACTCCTGCTTAGCTGTATTAGTTTCATATATAGTTCAAAACTCATTTGAGTCTTGGAGGCATTTTCAAGTGGTTCACCAATCATGTCACTGTGTATTTCTCTATAAATTTGGACCCGTGAGCCGTGCAGCGCGCTAAAATCTTAGGTGCGGCGGCAAAAATCTCTGGTCGGTGGAAAATTTGGCCATTTGAAAAATTTTAACCTGCCAAATTGCCCAAGTCAAACAAACATCAAACCATTTTTTTTGCCCGCCCATTTTTATTTTCTTTACCCTAAGCCCCGCAAATTGCAAAGCAAACAACACTTTCAACACCACTTTTTGCCCACCATTTTTTATTTCTTTTTTACCTGCCAATTTGCACAGGCCAAAAACCAAACATTCAAAAACCATTTATTGCTCCACCGATTTTTATATGGTCTCGGCTGGACGTGTTTCGAGGAAGAGGGGACTATTGAGAATCCCACTTTTCTGTATGTAGTATGTAGTATGTTTAAGTAATGTAGTACATGTGTATGTTGAGTATGTAGTATGTCGCTCATTTTTTGGTTTTTAACAGTTTCGCTAAATGACCTTGTCATTGAAAAAGTGTAGTGCCTTCAATTCAAAACCAACTGGGGATTTAACCAATGGATCAGCGTGGGTGGACTAAGGGTAATTGGCTGCGTTCAAAGGTCATTGCGAGGGGGCATCGCGGGCTCATCTAGACGGTCAATTGTCCATCAGGCAGGAAATGTCAACAAGTTCTTAAAGTATTTGTTAACTTTCGGCTCATTTCCTTTTTGCTGCAATCAATTTTAGCTTCTACAACACTTGCGGTACAAATGATTCCTTGGCGGTAATTACCCACAATGTGCCTTGATGTAGCGATGGTGAGGTCAAAGGTCATCTAAGGGAACGCGTTTTCAAAACAAGGCCAAGTGATATCGGGGGAAGAGGCCATGCGACACGATGCTGCTCATTTCTTTAGTTCCATGCCATTCACTGTGTTCACAACTTTTGGGTAAACAAAATATCCCTTGCGCGGTAATACCCACATGTGTGTTGATTGAGGATGATGAGGTTCAAAAGGTGGTTCCAATCTAGGGGGTCCACAAAGGCTCGAAATGATTATGAGGATTATATTTAAACTTTGGCTCTCATTAATATTTGTCCTTGCTGCATCAATTGTGTTCACAACTTGGTACAATGCGATATTCCTTAGGTAATTTAACACATGTGTAGTTTGATGAGCGATGATGAGTCAAAAGGTTGTCGTCTAGGGATTCAAAAGGTCCAAAGCTGCGATATGAGGCCATGCCTCTCAATTTCTTTTTATTTTCTTTACCATTCAATTGCTACGTCGACCCACAGCGTTGAGGACGAAATGGATCTGTGGGGGATGATACTTTGCGCCGCATTGTGTGGTTGATGACGATTGATCGAGGTCCAAGGTTCATCTGGGGTCAAAAGTTAAAATAATAGTCATTAATTTTCTGCCATTTCAAAAATTTTGTTCAAACTGGATCAAAACAAATCAGTCGGGAAAATACGCTCACATGTTCTGTGATGCAGCGATTGGAGAGGGTCCAAAAGGTCCATCCTAGGGGGTCAAAAAGGTCATATTGCATGTTTTATTTTGATCGCAAAATCAGGCGGAGCGACTCGTTGGTTTGTGAACCACCTTGTTTCTTTACCTGCTGAATTGCTAACCAAACATCATTCAACAAGTAAGGGCCAGGGGGCTGATGACCAAAACCATTTTTGCCCGCAAATTGTTTTTTTACCTGCTAAATTACAAGCCAAATCCCTGTTACTTTTGTTACTTTGTAAAAAAGGGGGGGGGGGGAGGAGGCAGCCACCACTTTCCAGCCCCCCTGCGGAGCCACCCCTGAATTGACCTGAAGTTCAAGGAGAAATGCCCTAATATGGCTGACTAGTGTATGCATGGCGTTACGTTTTGTGCATGGTCTTGCAAGGATATCTACTCCGTTGAAGTTACTTGACCTCAAACTGCTATCTGTGTGTTGTCCACACAAACTGTTTCTAGTTGTGCATTGGGTAAACATTGTGCATCATTAGAAATGTAAGGAATTGACTTCTAGAACAGTTTACAGTGCATCAAACTGCAGTAGTGTACTACATGTACATGTACATGTACATGTACATGTGGCACAAACACTCTCCAAGGAAGAAAGTGCATGACGTGTGTACATGTACATTGTTAGATGTGCGTACATGTACCTAATGAGTAATGTTCAATCCATTGGAGTGATGGTGTTTTGATACAGCGAGTAGGCAGGCTTATTATACAAGTAGACGTGGTACATTTTGGAAAATCCAAGAGTGAGGATCCAGTATAAAGGTTGCTATTATGAATGACTTTGTTAGTCTGAATGTCGGCGGAAAAGTCTACACAACGACCACCGCCACACTGACAGCGTATCCCGACTCAATGCTTGGTGCTATGTTCAGTGGTCGTATGGACACACATCGTGACAAAGATGGGAATTATCTCATTGACAGGGATGGAGACCTGTTTCAGTATGTCCTCAATTTCTTGAGGAATCGTGCTTTAGTCCTGCCTGAAGGATTCAAACAACTTACGATGCTACTTCGTGAAGCTGAATTTTTTCAGATACAGCCAATGTGTGATGAGCTAACTGCTAGACTTCCAATTCTGTCTGAAACTGAAGAGTATATAGAAATATTTGTAAGCATGAGTTCAACGAGTCTTGGGGAAAGGCATAGAAGCAAGAGAGTAGAGTATCAAACATATGAAACACATCCTACATGTAAAAGTTCGCTCAGTATAGGTGACAGTGGATTATGGACTGTCAATCAGTGTTGGGTCCGAGACAGTTTCAGCCGAGGCGAAACGAGACCG
>JZLH01S0388862.1:47712-59656 GCA_001188425.1 Eucidaris tribuloides | reverse complement strand
GGGAGCTAAAAACATTTTGGTTTTCTTAGAAGGCCCACCTTCGACGTTTCGGGTTAAACAAGGGGTGTGATATCATGGTGGTGTTAACACTTGTGTTAAGTTATCAATTATAGAATCGATAGTGGCCATTAATCTGAGTCACAGTTTCTGAGCTCAGTTTAAAGGTTCTTGCTGTCTACTAACACTAACAATAACACCAACACTAAACTTGAAATCACTCAGTATCTGTCCCCAGCAGGAGAATTTGAATACAGGAATAAACCTGCTCTTGTTTAGCACACACATGTACTATAAGCCCATTGAAGTCTCTCTGCACTTACCCCATCTATCTATCTATCTATCTATCTATCTATCTATCTATCTATCTATCTATCTATACTGCCAAGATAATGCATTGAGTCAGCAAAAAAAGTTTATCAAAACTTAATCAAACAAGAAACCTCATGTAAATGAGTGAAATAATTTACAGTAATGTATAGAGATTTTCACACATATTATACATCTTTGCCCCCCCCCCCACTTTATTTCTCTGAATGGATATTCATTGAAAATGCTAAAAATCATATTTAACAGGGACATCATGAAGTTTGAATTTTGCAAGCCATATACTTTCTTTGTTTTGTTTTGTTGTTTGTTTTTAAACTTTCTGTTTTATTGTTGTTATTTTATTTATTTATTTATTTATTTATTCATCATTTTGGGGGAGGGGAGGTGGAGGGGTAGTTAACGGGGTTGCGGAAACATCTATGAGTAAAGAACTGAAATATTCCATCCATACCTGGTACACGTTCACTAAACAAGGCCATCACGGCAGGCAGAGACTGGAGAAAGACCCTCTGTTTGTACATGAGTTTGATGTTGGCGTGGAGCCCTTCATTCAGCACGTCTTCACTGTCTTGCAGTATGGTGCCCAGCCCTTCAGCCGCCCCAGTGCCAAGCTGGTGATCCTTCAATTGAGTGAGGACCGTATTGAGGAATGTAGAGGCTTTGGGGTGAGATCTCATCAACAGTCCTTTGGTTATCTGTAAAACAGAAAATGAAAGTTTCAAGTAGTTCTGTTGCATTCATCACTTATTCACTGTTATCCTATAAATCATGAAACCTACTAGCACAGACATCCCAGCCTTTCTGACGTAACAATACGGATGATTTTGCTGAAAAACAAATAGGAAAGAAGCAGCATTTTCCACAGGAGTGTGTGGAAAAATTATCAAGAAAAATACGAGAATCATATTTAAACAAAGAAATAGGAATGGTCAAAATTCAGATTCTATCCTCCAAATTCAGAATGGTTGGGTGGACTGCTAGCACCACACTATTCATTCTTTTTTCAATACATGGACCAGTTGAAGACCAATCCTGGCATTCCAAATGAAAGAAGTTCCATGAACATGTCTTCAAAGAATAAGGTTGTAACAAACCAGCCCCCCCCCCCAAAAAAAGGAAAAAAAATCAAGCTTATTCTATATTCTGTAAATAAATTTAACTAGGCATGCAGGTAGGAATATTGATGGAGGATGCAAAGTTTTTTTAAAATAGACAGTGGACCACAAGAGTGCAATTTTTTTTGCCAAACAAGCCAACATTTTTATCCCTGGTTAACATCACAAATAAAAACATCTATATGACAGTGTTCAAAATCTGACCACCATTTGACTGACAAAAGTGTATCAAAAATATTCAAGGGGAAAAAATGCATTTTATAACATAAATATATGTCTGTTATAAGGTAAAAATAAATGTATTTTCAGTTTTTGAACCTTAGAACCCTGTATCTTTCACATTTTTTGAGGAAAAATAAGATTTGTGGTCATTTTTGGCCAAAAAATGCCATTGTAAGTGTTTGTAAAGGCGTTTCCCGCCGCAGGCCTTGAGCTTTTGGGGAAATACGCCTCCTTCCATTTCATTATTTATATGTAATTATACTGTTTTAATCTGTTCATGTTTATGACTTGCAGGAAGGAAATAAATGTTATTATGAATCTTAAATTTTGAATTTTGGCATGACAAAATTTTTCACCACCAACTTTTAAATGGTTGTAGAATTCACAAAATAAGAATATATTACATTTCTTTATTTTCAATAGTTCATAGCATAGTCTTTCCAGTGCGATTGCATTTGCTGTAATTTACTACATTCTTTACATGTGGTAACCCATAGAAATTACCCTGTACGGTGGTGTGACAAATGATACTCCAAAAAAGCCCCTTTTCAGAGTAGTGCATCATTTGAACCACTATAACATCTGATAGGGAGAGGTTAGAGAATTAAATTTACCCTCATTTTATGCAGACTTTAATCAGCTATAAGCTCATCATAATTGTATTTTACTTACAAATAAATAAACAGGAGAAAAATGCAAGAAAGCTTTCCTTACCCCTTAATTTTGAAAAGTGTGTAAAAAAATCAGGAAATTTCTCAAACAAATTATTTTGGGAAAACCAATCAAGCTACAGACCTGAAAATCTAATCAATTATGCCCCTTATATTTCTCCCCAAGTCATTGGATTTCTGATATGGTAGCCTGCATAGTTTTTTTTTAAATATTTTTTTGAGAATGGATTTGACTCATTTTCAACCAAAATATGAATATGCAATAGACCATTTGCAAAATATATGCAAATTTAGATGGATGTTTTCTCTTTTGAAACCTAGTGAAGAGTTATTTTTCTCACCTGTTCTTAGGAATACATTTTTAATACCAAAAATGTGATTTGCATACATTAGTTGTTTCTAGGTCTGGCAAGCCTCCAGCAAGCTATCAGGTTGTTAAGAGCATCCTTTGTATTAAAGACAGAATAGTATGTATACAATTTGTATTTACTATGAAACTAGTCTAAAGGTAAAATATGCCCAAGTCTGGTTTCTAGACATTTAGATTAACCCATCTTTATATTGATAAGGACACTATTATCTTCAGAAAACTGCTTTCAGCAATACTAGATTCTTGCTTTAAGGCGGAGTGAGTGTCTCCGGAGGTAAAATAAGTCGGAGAGTGGGTGTAATTTGGAGGTCAAAAAATTGCCTGGTCTGGAACTTAGACTACATATGCCCATTAGCTACAGTGCAACATATACACACCAACAAATTCTAAAATATCTAAAAACAGAAAGCATATTTTGCATTTCTGACTTCAGAATTGATTTCAGCACAAAATTCTAGTCTTGAAAACATATCTTTTGTTACGAAAACATAAAGTTCATATTTTTAGTATTTTGGCAGTCAAATGGTGGTAGAACCTTGAAACTTATATCAACTGTTTTGACTTTTTTTGATGATCAATGACATAACTTAATGATAAAGTACTTTATTGAGAGAAAGGGGGCAGGGGAATGGTGGGATTATAAATTTAAAGATGACACTTTCTTCCAAAGTGACATCTATTCTCTGATACTTTAAAAATCAAAGTATGTCACTAAAAGCAATTTTTCAGAAAGTTGAACGTTGTTTTCTGATGTCTGTCATGACAATACTATACTTTGTAAAAGATTGATGAAGAGATTGTCTAGTCAACAAAAACTATACTTGGATTTCAAACCAATTACATGAGATATCCAAATAAAACACTTACCCATATCCATGTCATTAATGCACGATGTCTGATGCCGATATCTTGATGTTCTGCAAGTTGCTTGCTTATCTTGTTTTCAACCTCCTTAAGTACTTCATCTAACTCAGCATCTAGAAGAGTGATAATATTTGCATGTCGGTATTTGGCTTGGAGTTATAAATGAACTATGACATCACTTTCCTTCGTTCAAAGTTTAATTTGGGTCTTCATCTACCTTATGAGTACTTTCTGGACATTTTAATATGTTAAAACAAATGAAATACATATTTCCTACTTCCCATTTCACTTCAGGCAGTGACGTGGTAAGAGCCTGGTGACACTATTACGTAAGGTGATGAGGATCGCAGGTGTTATCCAAAACCAACTTGACCAAATTTTCGCGGCGATCGCGCGATCTGCGGCTGAAATCTCGGGGGGGGGGGGGGGTCGGTGATAAGTAGACCAGAAATAGCCCGGTTATTTAGGGTTAAGAATGAGACATTGCTTCATCCTTCATAGTGGGGGGGCTTCCAAGAGTAAAACCAAAGATAACTGTCTTTATCTCAACAACAGCTGTGAACATTGGGTCATTGCATCATCTTCTATTGAACTGTAGAAGCCCCCTAGATATGGCGCATGTCACATAAATAAAGCCCCAAAATTCGTAATTTTTTGGTCTACACACTCTTAGAAGTACTCTTAGCAAATCTACATGAAAATGATTGGACTAAAAATGGATTTCTTATGCATTTTATTGGTTTTTCAATTTCTTATGTATGTGTTTCATTTTTATTACCTTTGTTTTTTATTGTTTTTTTCAATAAAATTTGTCGGGGACACTTTTGTGATTATGAACAGCATAAAATTAATTAACTTTTATCAGTTAGTGTCAAAATAATTATACACATATTTATGATTTTTTTTTACTAAAAACACAACTTGCACTAAGATCACACAATTTCACGTTTTGAACTAGTTTTGGTGTGACATGCACATACAAAATGTTGCATAACTTTGGAACTTTGTGGCTGGATGTAAGAATTTGGTCTCAAAAGATGCACAAGATTAGAAAGTCCTGAAACACCACTGCGACTGCTTTGCGAAATAATGCCTGGATTCCTCCCACACCCAATTTTTGGGTTAATGGCTCTTGACGTCTACTAACACTAAAAACAACACCAACATGAAAATTGAAATCACTCAATACGTTGTAATGAATCCAGATGCAGTGATGCAAGCTTGTAAGAAGTAAGCCCAGCTCTTCATCTACACCAGCATATTATGATTTTAACCACAACTTTCTCAGGTCTTACCTGTGAAAAAATCTCAAACTGGTCTAGCAGGATTGGTACGGCATATCTGAGGTTACTGTGGTGCATGCTGGGAAGGACGCTGACGCCACGGCCACCAGCAGCTTGCTGCAGGGATGGATCATGCGGTGGTCGGGCTCACACAGGTGGTGGCGACACTCTGGAAGAATGGTTGGGAACACAAATAAATGACACGGTCAATGTATTGCAATGTAAAAGGACAACTCCCCTGGAGGAAAACTACCTTGGAGGATGTCTCTACCAGTAGATGGCTCACCTGGAGGACACTCCCCCAAGGGACAACTCTCCCATGGGACAACTCCCCGAAGACCACTCTCCTGAGAACAACACTGATTATTAAAACTGGAACATTATTAAACTCCTCCAGGGGAATTGTCCCCAGGGGAATTATCCCCTGGGAGAGGTGTCCTTGGAGATAGTTGTCCTCCAAGGCAGTAGTTCTAGAACCCTATTCAACCCTAAAGTACAGTCAAGCCTGTGTATAGGTGCCACTTGGGGGAAACAATGTATCAGGACAACACCCCCAAAGGACAACTCCCCAGGTGGAGGATATCTCCACCAGAAGATGGCTTCCCCGGAGGACAACTCTCCTCCACAAGACAACTCCCCCAGAGGACCAGTCTCCCATAGGACCACTCCCCCGAGGACAACTCCCCTGGAGGAGTTTAACAATGTTTTCAGTTAATAGAATTTGATTTGTCCCTGGGGGGGGGGGGAGGGGAGTTGCTGTCGTTGTCTGAGAATGTTATATCTCAAAATAGCTTCTTCCAGATTTCCTATAGTAACCAAGTACAACCTGGGTGGTGCAGAACTACAGGAAACCACCCATTCACATCTTGGTGTCAATATCTCTCAGGATCTTAAATGGGATAATCATGTATCCAAAATTACAACTTCTGCAAACAAGGTTAATGGCTTTATTAACCGTAACTTGATATCATGCACAAAACAAACAAAAGCTACAGCCTACACAACACTAGTATGACCAATCCTAGAGTATAGCTCTAGTGTTTGGGATCCATACACAAAATCTAACACATTCATGAAATTGGCAAAGTGCCAAGAAGGGCAGCCAGAATGATATGCAATGACTATAGGCAAACTAGTGCTACAAAATTGATGCAGGGGTTGAGATGGGATCTCCTTTCGACACGAAGGAAAGTTTCGAGGGTTAGTATACTGCACAAGGCCTGGGGGGGGGGGGCGACTTGGCCCTGCTGGTGTTGGACTACCTGTGTCCAGCAACACGAGCCACCAGACGCACATCCGGAAACTCTTTCATCCAGTATTCAACACGCACTAACTGTTTCAAAAACTCATACATTCCACGCACCATCATGGACTGGGATTCACTACCCCGCAAAACCCAGACAACCACAGACATCGATAATTTTAGAATGCTATCAACTATTTATTTTCACAACAACGACATAAGCAACAAAGACTAATAAAACTTAAGTGCATACTCCCAATTCCTCCTTGTGTGGTTCCTGAAGGGACATTTAGGAGTATCCTGAAGAAGAAGAAGAAGAAGAAGAAGAGTTTTCCTCGGGGGAGTTATCTTCAGGGAAAGATGTCCTATGGGGAGCCATTCTCCTGGGAAGCTATCCTCTGGGGGAGACGTCCTCTAGGGGGAGTTGTCAGGTGGGAGTCGTCCCAAGGGAAGTTGTCCTGCGGGGGAGTTATCCTGATATAGACATGGTCAATGGCATAACTATTTAACACTTAAGTATAGTCAAACCTGGGTATAGCAGCCACTCAAGGGAAAGAGAAAATATGCCCACTACAGGCAGGTGGCCTCTATAGACAGGTTGGCCTGATTTAAGACCGATATGTGTATGTCCAGAATATTTCCATGATACATATTCTGCAACTGAACGATCCTAATAGTTATCATATTCTGATTATTGATCCACGGAAATTTATGGTGGGCAATGTGTCCAGTATTGCGACAGTAAACCTGGTCAACAAGCAATACAATAACTTAATGCTTCAAACTAATTCATAATCTAACCAATCTTTCGTACAATAAGCATTATTTTTGTCTTATGGAAAGTACTAAAAGCCGGAGTCTATATTTGCTCAATTACTGTTATTGTCTTAAATAAGTAACCAAACATCCACAAAATTGGTTAGTTTCTGTATACTGTATCCTTTTTAATGTAAACTCCAGCTTGACTATTGTCATACTGCTGCTGATGAATAAATAAAACAAACAAATAACCATACTTTGGGAAAGTTACCTGACAAAATATTCTTAAGAAAGGAGTTCAGATCCTGACCCCCACTGCCTGATGACTCCTGGACGCCCGTAGAAACGGCTGCTATCACGTGATGCAAGCAGGTCAAGGCTGCCTCATCTAACTCCACACTCACTCCTTGCATCAGCTTCAAATCCAAGTAACAGGCATAGAAGGAAAACATTTATTTTAATGAGTAAAGATGAAGGGAAAATATGTGGTTTACACAGAAAAACAGATATCTGGTACAAAAAGTACAAAAATAGTGATGGCGCTAGATATGAGAAGGCAGCTTTATTGCTCCGTGCAAAGAGTTTCCAAAGATCATCACTGAAGATTGACCAAAAACCATCGCGTTTTATGCAAAGATAACTGGTTTTGCAAATACACACAAACTTAGAATTAATAATTACTTATATTATAAGAAATTATACAAACAGAGGTGCTGTGGCAAGATTGATAAGGCACATACCTGATAATCTAGAGGTCTCAAGTTTGATTCCAATACCTGACATTTATGTCCTTCATCTGTTTTGCTGCTCTCCATCCAGGTGTATAAATGGGTTAAAAATCAAGTTAAATCCATCCTGCTCCTACAGTGGAAAATCAGGCGGTGCCTACCTCCGTTTTTGCAACCATAGGCCACGTGACTGCACAAGACAGTTGGACTAGTAGGAGATTAGTCCTCTGGTAGTCCCATGTAGTCCAGTCAATATAGCGTATATAAGGGGGTAACCCACCACTAATTGCAAAAGAATTGTTTCAACTGCCATGACTATCAGTAAGGTCTCCTGGTCACCATACTAAAAATCCCCCCAAATCCAAGCATGGGAAAGTGGTCTAATTTGCATAATATGCAAATTAGCTTCCACAGTACAAGAAAATTAATATTTTCACCAAAATTTGAAGCATTAAAAGATTTGTTTTGTCAAAACATATCTTTTTAACTTCAAAGAACACGATAGACACATTAATAAGTAAACAATTGTAGTTTAATTAGCATAATATGCAAATTAGTTTCAATCTTAAAGGAAAATTATATTTTTACATTCACTTTGCATGTAGCCACCGGATTAAAACAAGAAGTGTGTTTAAAGTCATGTTCACAATGTCAACGAACTCAATGGATGCATAAGAGTGTTTTTCTTTGAAATATTCCATATTCATTGTAATGTTAATTCCTTTATATTTTATATAAATCATAATATTGTGAACACACATGAATTACAAACTGGAGTTTGCTTTGTATATACATGTGTATGGATGAAATCATTTTATGTATTTAGAATAAGTAAATAGTGTACTCGAATACTCAAATATCATGAAAATATTTTGCAGAATATGCAAATGAGCTTTCATAATAAGAAAAGATTCACAATTTTATCTCTATTGTCCACCTTAAACCAAATCAAACAATTTAAATATTCAAGCTTACGTTTACGCTGGTAAAAGACAACTAGGCAAATCGTTAGGAAACCATTTACATAATATGCAAATAAGTTTCCAGTATTGAAAGATTACGTATTCGAAGTTTATGTATGTTTCATGTGAATGATTAATTGTTTCAAAGAAGAAACTGATCAGTCATACTGGCATCCTAGATAGTTGATGTTATCGCTGAAGATCCAGGCCATGCATAGCTCCACAAGTGCCTTTCCAACGAATAAGTGTTGTCGCCACCCGCGAAGCGCAGGAAGATTTAGTAACTTATTTGAAATACAAACTTTTCAGTCACCCTACAACCTTATTTGATAATGTTGGGATTTCGTACAGAGCAAGACAAGGCGTAATTTGGGTGATGTTCTTTGGGAGATCTTGAAACAGGATCAGTCAGATCCAAAGACAATGATTTACATGACATACGCTTGATAGTTGTACACTTTTACAATTAACGTCTACTGTAGACAAAAGGTCGGGGCTTCAATAGGATATCCAACATGATTGTATGCCACATAATTATGTGATAAATTCATATGGAAAGGCAACCATTGTCTTTGATGAGAATGTAGATGGGCCTACCATCAAAGATGCTTCCCTCAGTAGATGCACAGGTACATCAATAGGACCAACTTAGAGAAGCGACTTCTATGAATCACAAAAAAACAAAGGTTTATTGATATACTTAGTCCTTTCCTTGAGGACCAGCTGCACAATGATTCATGCCAAAGGGGATGCAGATGTCCCGATCATGAAAACAGATCGGCGCAAGTTGTCAACAGTGTTCGATAGCACAGATCTGTTAGTCCACTCCACTAGTGCTACAATGGAGAAGTAGTCGAAAAGAACTTGTTCTTCAAACATGTATGAAACATCTTCATTAATGGTAAATTACTACAAGTACCGACAAATCTTCCCGCTGCACCAGAGAGCTTAATGAGAATGTTCAAATGTAATTGTAGCAAGAGCAGATGCACCTCCAAGAGAATTTCTGTGGACTGTTCCTTGATGTGTGGGATGTGTAAGGGTGTACATTGCTCTTATTCATTTCGGCTAGATGAAAATGACAAGGATGATGAGTGAGGTTTCTTTCCTGTAAATGTCTCATGGACACCAAACAGATTTCAAAAACCATTGAAATATAATATTTAAAGGCTCTATATATTTCTAATCAGCATATATCGACATACGACGTGAGCTACTCTTTCTTCGTAACCTGCTTTTTTCTGCCCATGGCCGATGTCGTACCTCCATTTAGAGTGCATGGCCAGAAAATACTCATGATTGGTGGTTAATAACCTACTTTACTTGAGCACTTGTAATATATAATGCTGGCTGGAATTGTTCCTTACATTGCCAGATAACAGTAAAGTAAGATTAGGTGCTGTCATTTTCTATAACGATTTACTTGTAGTTCTGGTCTTGGGTTCTGGTTCTGGTCAAAGGAGATCCACGGTTTGTATGTTAACCTATAATTCAAGATATGATTAAAAAATCATCGCTGGAGAATGCGTGTATTCAATAGCTGGAATCCTCGCTCACTCTCACCCTACATGTAACCCTAACTTTATCCACAAAATAGTTTCATGCAGCTCTATCTATCCTAGGATCAAGAAGCAAGATTGAAAATTAAATTTCTCCTCTTCAACAAAGAGAAACCTATTGCTTCAACTATAGTTACAAAATACACACAATATCACACGCTTCAGACTTGAAGGTGATACCTCCTCCTTTACACCAGATAAGAAAAACAACCGGCTCTAGTCTCAATACCAAGTCGCGCTCTCAGAGATTCCTCTTCTACTGGCAGGAGCTTAATCCACACTATATTCCATATTTTGATCAATTTACCAGATACAAGAGTTGGAGGAATTGAAGACACTAAGTGCTCAGTTCTGAAAAAGACATGAACAGTGCCGTAGTACTCGTACTCACATACTACTACCGTTGTCTAAGTACTCGTACTCGAACTACCTTTTTTGTACTCGGGCAATAAAATACTTGGAACTCCACATCCAGTGTACTAGAGCATCATACTATACATTTTTTTTGATACTAGAAAAAAGCATTTGACTACAATATCATTTATAATCATCTGGTATTTTTTAAAGTACGTCATGAAGTATTTGTTCACCATAGTCAGAAAGGTAGCATGTAATTGTATTGTTCCTATTTGTCATGTCATTATATTGAACTACCGCATATCAGGAAAATGTATGAAAATCATATGTATGAAAATCAGTATTGATTCTTTTTATGAGAAGCCAATAACTTACATTGACAACACTGATGCAAAGATCACTGAACTAGGTCATCAAGCACTGTCAACTGATTTGTTACCCACATGCATAAAATGTGAAATTTAGACTTTATCAAATACCGAAACTAATTTGCATATTATGCAAATATTGACTGAGTGTACCTGCAAAAATATCCAACTTGTTCACTGACCAGGAAAAAATTGTTTTAGACTCAGGATTGTTTCCATAGGGTACCTAATATTAAAAAATTTGAATTTTGTGTAATGGTGGCAGTTAATTTGCGTACCATGCTAATAAAATCACATGTATTTATTTAGAAATAAGCTTATCGTGTTCCCTGGCTATAAGAGCATGAATATTCACAGTCAATTTCATTTAATCAGCAAACTTAGGTGCAAAATTTGGTAAAAATCTGAATTTTATTGTACAAGAAAAGCTAATTTGCATATTATGCAAATTAGATTACTTTCCCATGCTGGAATTTTGGGGGATTTTTAGTATGGTGATTAGTGGACCTTACTAAATTGAACTGCAGCAAAATCAATTCTTTTGCAATTTGTGGTGGGTACAAGGTCTATTTTGACTGGACTATATATGAATAAAGAAATGAATTTCATGACATTGTATGTACCAAGCAAACGGGGGAGTGCCTACAATAAATTCCACGACGGTGTCAATTTTGTGATGATCTTTGAAGTTGTCAAAAATTCACACCTTATTCTTATTTGTCTGATTTTTTTTTCAAACTTTCACTAATCAATTCCTCTGACTTTTTCTTTACTTCTATTTAATTTATCACACTGGAATTCATTCTTATATGATTTCTTTTTGATAAGATAAAGACAAAGAGGACATGGAAGTGCTGGATTCAATGATCCAATGTAACAGAGACACCAGTTATTGCAATGACCACGGCAGATGCCAGCAGAACTCTGAAGGTGTCTACAAGTGTGTGTGCGACGAGGGGTACAGCGTCGGAGGCACATACAGCACCTGTGTTGGTGAGTATCACACCCTAAGCAATATCATATAAACACAATACAAAAGTAAGTCTTCCCTGAACAATGAATGTTTTGACAAGCAAGAATTTGTTCAAAAACTTTGTGCATAATTATAGACAAGAA